>PVJH01008479.1:0-64584 GCA_004026705.1 Nesogale talazaci | reverse complement strand
ATATGGGCTAATATCAGATAAATGGAATTGTACTGTACTGGATTCGGATGCTTTCTCAATGTTCCATTCTCCTCATATCTAAACCTCTCCTTTATATACATATGCATGCTTGTGAATTTGTTTCTCTAGTCTACCCGAACTAACACACATATCATCATTTCTTTCCCTTTTGATCCATTTAAAATTTTTCTACTTTCTACTATCTTCTGCTTTCTTTTGGATTAAAGTTTTTCTGTGTTTTATTTGGTTGTTGGTGGTATGGCTTTCTGTATGATTTTCTTTATATGAAATCCAGGATAGGTGAAGCTTTAGACACAGTAATTAAATTAATAGTCACTTAAGGTTATGGCAGTGGTGGTTGATGGGTAATGGGGAATTAATTCTAACAGGTAAAAGAAGGAAGAACATGTTCTAAAACTGATTGTGGTTGTGATTTCATGAGCATTTTAAATATGGTCTAGCCATTGAATTGTATGGTACATGAATAATGTCAATAAAATTGTAACTGGATGAATGAATGAATGAATACTCGGATGAAAAGACCAAACAAAGTACTCCTGTGCTGTCTTGTTATCTGAAACAATGGCATCTGTTCTAGGCTTATTTGTTCAAATGTAAAAGCATAACAATGGCAATAATGACAGCGAGAACATGCCATGTGTTAGCGATGCTCTTCTCTTAGAGCAACCCTATATGGTAGGCTATATTATTGGTACTGCTTTATCAAGAGGAAATTAAAGCTTGTGGAGGCTAAAGACTTGCCTTAAGTCATAATATTCTTGAGAGGGCGGAAGAGAAATGTAAAGTAGGTGTGTGTCAGGACCGACCCTTTAATTGGCAGCTCTCAGGACAGGCCCAGGCAGGTGCCCACCAGAGAGAAACAGCCATGGGAGAGGAGGATGTGCCTTTCATAGAGCCACACCCCCTCTTGCACAGAATCCTTTGGAGCACTGAAGGCGAGTCTCTTTCCTTGTCTGTGGGTCTGCTTGTCTATCTATCTATCTATCTATCTATCTATCTATCTATCTATCTATCTATCTATCTATCTATCTATCTCCTTTAGTCAACTTGAACACCACAGTGACTCATAGCACTGGTCGTGTTTGATAGCCTACAAAAAACCCCACTGCCATCCAGTGGATTCTGACGCATAGGACCCTGTAGGATAACGAAGAACTGGTCCCTTTGGATTTCTAACTCTGAAACTGCTTATAGGTATAGAAAACCTCCTCTTCTCCAGCAGAGTGGCAGTTGGTTTTGAACAGCTGATTTTGTGGTTAGCAGACCAGCGCATAAGCCAGGACACCACCAGAAGTCGTGTTTGACAGACAGTAGGTGTTTCATGCACGGCTATTGGCATGTGCTAAAAATTATTACACTCTTGGGGTAGGTAATAATTAGGACCATGATTTTGCTTAGGTAATTTTGTCTTCTCTTTCAGATGTTTAATAATTTGTTTGTAATTGCATACCAACTTTTAAAATGTAGGCAGGTGCAGTTGGAAATGCAATTTGATGCATAATTGCCATTATTATTCTTGGCATTTGCAAATTTAACTCTAATTACAGAATTAGCTGTTGCATTGTATTGAAAAGAAAAGGAAACGTTTTAATTTAACATTTTAATAGGAACTGTATGCATACTTACTAACTTCATTATAAAACTATCATGTAGTGTTTTTTTGAATATCTCTGCCACAAAACATAATTAGCATTTTTGATGGAAGAGGCAGTAGTGCTATTTTAATAGAAATTTACTTTACACGCTGTCACATTGTACTTAACTTAGTCTTCGGATGCCCTCTAGTGGTAGTAAATCAAAAGTAAGTAAACAAACATAACACGTTTCTGAGACTAACTATAGCAGTAGAAAAACCATTAGAAGAATCAGTAGAAAAACTAGAGAAGGTTCTTGTGCTTGGTATTGAATTTGCTCATATTGAGCTGCCGACTATGAGGCTCACAGTCCAACGCACAATCGCTACACAATCAGCGCGCCATGAATCAAGCAAAGGACTCCAGAGAGAAGTTTTCTGGGGAGTAGAAAGATGGATCGTCCTTCTGCGGAGCCATTGTTGGTGTCAAACTGATGATGGTGGAGTTAGCAGTCCCCCATTACAACAGCCAGATCTCCTAAGTCCATGATACTCCCTGCAGTCGAGTGATGACGATTCAGAAGTGAAAATAAAATGCACGTATCCCCATCGGTAGCCACGTCTGTTTTCATGTTCTCGTCAGAATAAATGCCATGGGAAAGATCGTGATGTCATATTGCTTGGTTCTTCTCAAATTAATGTAACCTCCTTTGAAAATGTCTCATAGTCTTTAAATTAAATACTTATCAGAGGCCACACCAACATCCCAACACACACACACACAAGTATCTGTGAACTCAGTTTAAGGACTAGATGAGGAAATGGAAATAGGAAAGAAAATGAATTTCAGATTCAGGTTTGTGCTTCATTTCACTGGGTGTTGTTCTTCTATGTCACGCTACTTCCTGAGAAGTAAGCTGATTCCTGTGCATATATGATCAACCCTCAAAGACACTAGCCAAGATGCTCAACGCAGCCGGCTCAAGCCAGCTGACTGAACACCACCCCTCCCCCCCATCAAAATATGTAAGTGAGTAAGAAGGAAAGGGTAGTGGGACAAAGGGGAAACTCCCTCAATTGTTTGCTTACTTTATAGTCAATAAATCAACTTCTACTAATAAGTCTTAGTTTTCTGACTCGTCTTCAAACTATCCTGGGGGAATATGAGTTTTTAACATGACCCCACATGACTAGTGCCCATTTATTTTCAAATTAAAATATGTAAAAATCATTCCAGAGAACATGCTTCATTAAAATCATAAAAACCAAAACAATGATGATTATTTTTTAAGAAAAATGTTCTTCCATGATGTTCACCTTCCAGACATGGTCCCTGAAGACAAAGCGGATGCATAAGCAAACATGATGAAGAAAGCTGATGGTGCTCAGCTATCAAAAGGTATAGAGTCTAGGGTCTTAAAGACTTGAAGGTAAACAAATGTCCATCTAGCTGAGAAGCAAAAAACCCACATGGAAGAAGCACACCAGCCTGTATTATCATGAGTTGTCAATGGGAACAGGTATCAGACACCAAAGAACACAAAATCATATCCTTGTGAATGGGGGGAGTACAGATTGGGGACCCAGCCCACATCCCCGTACAGAAAGGTCTCAGGGCAGAGATGATTCAGTCAGGGTACAGTATAGCAATGATGACACTTTCCTCTAATCCCCCTCCCCTGACTATCACAATCCCAATTCTACCTTACAAATTCAACTAGGCCAGAGGATGTATCCTGGTACAGATAGGAAATGAAAACAGGGAATTCAGGACGGATGACCCCTTCAGGACCAGTGATGAGAGTAGTGATACTGGGAGGGTGGAGGGAAGATGGGATTGAAAGCGTTACAAGGATCTACATATAACCCCCACCCTGGAGGATGGACAACAGAAAAGTGGATGAAGGGAAATGTCGAACAGCGTAATAAATGACAAAATAACAATAATTTATAAATTATCAAGGGTTCATGAAGGAGGGGGTAGACAAGAGGGGAAAACGAGAGGGTTCTAGTAGAAATTAAATGTTTTGAAAATGATGATGGCAACAAATGTACAAATGTGCTTAACACAATGAATGGATGTATGGATTGTGATAACAGTTACATGAACCCCCAGTGAAATTGATATGAAGTCTGTTATCTCAGATTTGTATGGAACCAATCTATATTCCAGTAGTCAACACCTCTGAAGCAGTTCTACCTTATGAGATAGGAAAAAACTAACGTTGTTTGAGTCTGTCAAAGTTAATGTGCCATCTTTTAAAAAATATCCCATAGTATTAATAATATATAAGAATATACACACACATACATACACACACACACACACACACACACACACTGATCAAACTGATCCTGGGATTATTCAGATTCTGATGACAGATTTTATTCTGTGATAGAAAAAAAATTATTTGAGATACATAAAAAATATAGAAATGCAATCCTCAAAAATAGTTTCCCCACAAGATGTCACTATGATACCAATGAAACATAGTTACAGAATCACTTCTCTGTCTGTGACCCCATTAAAAATTAAAAAAAAATTTTTTAAAGGCCCACATGAAGGAACATATTTATGAACCTAAGCACACAAGTGAAGCACATAAATTCATAGATATCCAATATCTGATATTTAGATGTATCTATATGTACAGCAATTCTAGGATTATTTAGAGATACATTGACATCTTAATTACATATATCTCAAGGAAGGTATAAAGCTGATCCTGTAAAAATCCACATAAAGTAAGATTTGAATCTATTCATTCCCAGGAAAATATCCTAAAAGTGTATGATAGGCCACTCCCTAAGTAGGTGATACATTGACAGGTGGTCCCTGATGGAATTTACACACCTCCCTGCATGTGTGTTGGTTAAAGGAAGCATGTGGAATGAGTGATCTCTAAGTGAGGAACCACTGGAACTTTCATGCCTGTTCTTTCTTTCTGCTTTAAGTGAGCCTGAGGTTAAGAACCAAGAAGTCCTACAGAGTTCCAAAGCCAGAGGAGTCACCTGGATAGCCTCTGGCAAGTGAATTAACCTGACGGCTTCTGCTTCACTGTCAATGAAACGCAGATAGAAATCTGGATCTCATTGGGGTCGTTGTGAGGGTAGATTGGGACATGAATGTAAAGCACTTGAAACAGAAGAGACCCTCCCTACAAAGATAGTAATTACTATTTTCATCTGATAGGGGAATTCTAATTAGAACTACATGTTACTTTTTGGTCACAGTCCTTTACGTCTGAAAGACTTGAGTTTGGTTCCCAGAGATAGAATTCTCAAATAATAATAAAATTTAAGCATATGTGCACAAATTTAAACAGTTGTGATAACTGATACTCCATATGGCCTCTAATTAAGGTTGTGTTTGCTAAACTCAGCTCTCTGTTTGGAGAGTAAACAGAGGCCTGGCCCTGCTTCCTGGAATGATTCTCTTCTGCTAGTGACAGTAACTAAAGTTAGCCTAAAGTACGGCAGCTGTACATAGTTAAACATCATTTGCCCTATTGTTAGGCAAACTGTGGGATTTCTTATCCCCTTCCGTTACTTCTGCTATATATTAATCTCCCTTTTTAATGCTTTCAATAACTTCCCATGGAAGACATCTGCAGCTTGCTAGATCAGGCTGGAATCAGTCCCAGATGTCAGAACCAGGAGCTTCTCATCACCAGCTCATCAGCCACACTTTATGAGGGAGGAATCCGAACAACCGGATGTGGAAATGACTGGGGCTAAGGGCCACGTGCAAGGGTCCTCATCCATTGGCAGGCACGATGGATGAGCTGGCTCCCCGGGGCCCTCAGAACCAGGCTCACCTTCTTCACCCTTGGTGCTTCCAAGGTCCAGGTGGGGTTGGTGGAGTGCTGAACTGCTCATCCAAGTTAGTCAGGTTTTACCAAGGGCTAGGAAGATCACAAACACCCCCCCCCCCCACACACACAAACAAACAAGCAAACCAACAAACAAAACAATTTTGTTGTTGCTAGGTATCTCTCAATTTTTATTTAAGGGTGCCTAAGTATCCAAACAACAACAACAACAACAACAACATCCCTGTCTGTAGGATGGATTGGCTTTGGGGCCACTCTCATGCTGATGGGGACTAGGACATTTCAAAGACATGTGGCATTGCACCCTGGGTCCTCAAAACTGTAGTTTGTGAACCAGCAGTGCCAGGAACTTGTTTGAAATGTAGAATCCCATTCTGAACTGACAGCTGCATTTTAACACGGCTCCCAGATGCCCATCTCACAGACCAAAGTTTGATGACAATGTATTAAGCCCTGCATGAAAGAACCTCCTTGAAGCATTCATAATCTGCTTGGATTCCTTCTGCATGCTCCAGTTTGGTTTTTCCCAAGGGGAAAACAAGAAAAAGCCTTGGCACAGATGTCGACAATTTATTTGGAACTTCACAAGTGATTGATTTCTTCCTTTTCTGAGATTTTTATTGACTCTCAGTTGTGTGGCTAGGAGTTAGTTTAGAAAGAAACAAACAAATGGACAGATATGCTTGACTGCATTATTATTTTTAATGTATAAGGGAACACGTATTGATAAGAGAAAATGTGGTTGACAAATATAGAAAGAAAATACACACTGGTGAAGACACCACGACAATGACTCTGTCATCTTGGCATGCTGTTGGGTGGCTTCAAAAAGTTTGTGGAATGATTGAATTAAGAGCTAAATGAAATTTTTCTACAGGCCCACTGTGCTCGCCTCCCCACCACATGAGGATTTACTATTTTGAATAAGCAACACATTCACATGTCATAGCATATACATCTAAAAAGTATTCAATGAAATTCTCTTGTCCATATCTGATTCTCATATTTCCACGTGTATCCCATTCCTGATAGATTACTATTTTTATTAATTTT
The DNA here is from genome assembly GCA_004026705.1 of Nesogale talazaci. Taxonomy (NCBI): domain Eukaryota; kingdom Metazoa; phylum Chordata; class Mammalia; order Afrosoricida; family Tenrecidae; genus Nesogale; species Nesogale talazaci. The sequence continues at coordinate 58,104 of PVJH01008479.1, read as the reverse complement.
TGTGTACCCTTCCAGAGCTATTTTTATGCATAGCCCAGCAAATAGAAATATGTATTCTTTCTTCACTTTTAACACAGACGATAGCTTATCCCACACAGCTTGGCACCTCATGCATATGTGTTCACAGTTATTAAATGGTCCACAATTGCAATACATTCTGTAAATTGTGTTTTCACTCTGTATTTTACCATGTTTTTACAGTTTTCATAAACGCCATTTGAAATGGTCACACTGTATTTCATTGTAGGTATTTACAATAATTTATTTAACTTGTAGGGGTTCCTGCGGCACATTTTTTTCCTTTAATTTTTTTTTTCAATAACAGACTATTATGGTGAAATTCTTACTGCCACTCAGTGCTCACTGGGTAGAGACTGAATAGACACATTGACACCCTGCTGTCAAAATCCCAGGGCAACCCACCTTCTTTACCTGCTTGAGTTGTTTAACAGTTTTCTACTTCTGTTGAGTACCTTGTAACCTACTAAAATAAGATCTCTTTTTTCTTAAGCTAGAAAGAAGCATTTATTGCTTGCACCCCCCCTCCCCCAAAAGTACACCCCATATGTCAAATCGTCAGGCAGAGAGAAAAAGATCATGCTTCCAGCAGAGAAAGTGCTAACTCCATACCTTACAGGAATCAAACGAATCACCTAACAAAAGAACAGAAGTGAGAGAACAAACCAAACAACAAGCAAACCTCCTAAAATTGAGAAAACATGACAGGAGCTGATGGCGTGAGACACTGGGACTTCCCGTAGGTCACCCTCCTTGGTTTCAAGCTTATTACAATTTCCATCTTTGTTACAATTCCTAGTAAACGGTAAAACCCACCAAACTTGGCTGGGTGCCTTTGGTGTTGCTGTTAAGGGTGACCTTGGTCATTCCTACTCAAAACGAGTCTCTGTGCAATGTCACGACACACTGTCCAGTCCGACACCACCCACACTCCATTGGCTATTAGAACTCAATGGAAGAGAACTTGCTCACATTACCTGCAGTCAGAAAGTGAACACACCTCCAATCTGCCAAAAGGCCTGTCTCGGGAACCCCACCGCAGCAGTTCTCGGTGCTCTAGGGGATAACTAGCAGTCCGACTTCACTTGAAAACAGAGACATTTAGTTTAGTTTTGATTACCCAAGGATAAAAAGTGCACCTTGCCCCACAAAATCTGCTTCCCTGAGCAACTAGTCAAAGGGTGTTTTGTTGACAAGATTTGAAGTTGCAAATCATTCTAGGAGCCCACAGTTGGGGGATTTACACTGATGACCTTATCTCTGGCAGCTCAACACGGCATCCATGACGTCACCTTGGTTCATTCCTTGGGGTTTCGTATTCAATAAATGAACTTGGTCTCCCTTCTGCCCCTGATAGATGAGTTGGTGTAGCCATCACAGGTTACCTGAAACACCTGCATTATGCGAACGCAACATCTGTATAGAAAAGAAAACACCAAAGAGGGTCAAGCCTTTCACGATTGGGAAAAGTACAGCTGTAAGGTTTAAAAGCCTAATCAGTAATCAGTTGCCTTGGAGTTGATTCCAACTCATCATGGCCCCACGTGTGTCAGCATTTTCAATGGTTGCTTTCTGAGAAGTGGCTCTCCAGGATTTCCTCCTCCGGTCCCTAGGAGGGGAGGTGCCCAATTTGTTAGCTGCTGGCAGCATGAGGAGTTTGCACCAATCAGGGACTCCTCTAAAGCTGGGAGGGATCTCCAACGGCTCAGAAAGCACAGGCTTCAGGGGAAAACCCACATTTTCAATTCCATCTTTCCCGAATTAGAAAGAACTAGACAAAACCAGTGCGCAATCAGAGACTTGTTGAGACAAATTCACCCAGCAGAGCAAACTCATGGTCCCATAGATTTCTTTCAGGCAAATTCTTGAGCAGAAGCTGAATAGCCCCTGTAAAGACTGGATGGGATGTGAGCAAGACTCCTGTTCTGCGAGGGTAGCAGGAATACATCCCGCAGTGAGTACGCATGCTTGTGGCTAAGTGGAAATAGTCGGGGTCAATGAGTCATTTTCTAAGAAGAAATGGATTCTGTGGTCCACTCAAAGCTGATATCAAAGTCAAACTTGCACATTCAGTATCTCAGGAAAACTGAAACTTTACTTCTTTTTAAAATCGCTTACTAATGGAAAGAAGCCTCAGAAAAGACTTGTAGACTGGAAGGATATGGATGCTACTAGTCTCTTGCAAACATGCCTTGTAAGTTACACACTTATAAGAAACATATTTCCATCCTCCTATGTTCATATAAGAGCCTTGATAGCAGAGCGACAATACATTGTGTTGTTAGCTCCAGAGTCAGCAGTCCAGAACCACCAGCCACTGTGAAGGGGAAAGATGAGTCTCGCTTCTCCTGTAGAGAGTTACAGCCTTAAAAACCCACGGGAGCACTTCTACCATGTCCTATAAAGTCACCATGAGTCAGAAGCGACATAACGGTAGTGAGTTTGGTTTTCAGCACATTCATTCGTATGACAAGCCCTAGTGGCACAGTGGTTAAGCTCTTAGCTACTAAAAGATCAGCAGTTTGAACCCACCCGTCCTTCCATGGCAGAAAGAGGTGGAAGTTTACTTTAGGAATGATACCCAACCTTGACAGAAGATGAGCGGTCCTACTCAGTCCTACAGAGTCACTAGGACTTGGAATAGACCCAACAGCAGGGGGACTGGTTGGTTTGGGCTTAGTAGTCATTCAAATACAGGGTCAAAGTGGAAATTAGTGCCCTGTTCTTGAAACCTGAGGAATGACTTTTAGCTTAGAGTCTCATCTTGAAAATATAATTGCTTTATTCCCAAGCAGCTTCTGTTGGTTTGTATAATGTACCCTGCCATATAACAATCACAATTGCCAACTTACTTTACAATACAATAGTAATGCTGTCATCAGGTGTCATGGAATTGATTTCAGCTCATCTTGACAACAGAACAAAACAGCCTGGGCCTGGCCTTCCTCACTGCCATACCTATGTTTGAGCCACTGTTGCAGTTGCTGTTTCTGTCTATCTCATTGATGGTCTGTCTCATTTTCCCTGACCTTTACTTTACCCAGATGGCTGTCCTTCTCTAGGGACTGACTGTTTTTCTTGGTGACAGGTCCAAATTACCTGTGGCAGGTGGCACCATCCTTTCTTCTAAGGACCACTGGTTGTCCTTCTTCCCAGACATATTTGTTTGTCTTCTCTCCGGCTTCAGTGCCATAATTCAATTGCAGCCAGGCTTCAGAAACTTCCTTTATTTTTTGTCAAGTTTTCCCACACATATGAGATGATGGAAAAAAGGACTTGGATCAGGCAAACCTTAGTCCTCAGATTGGCACTTTTTCTCTTGAACACTTGAAAGAGATCGTGTGTAGCAGATATGTCCGAACGGAAACATCATTTGATTTCTTGACTGCTGCTTCCATAGGAATAGGCTGTAGATCCTAGGAAGTGAAAATCCTTGACAGTCATCTTCTCTTTTTCTTGTCATGTGGCTTATTAGTCCAGTTGTGAGGATTTTTGTTTTCTTCCTTTCTTCATTCATCAATCAGTGCTTCAAGTTGCTTTCACTTTCAAAAATGAAAGTTCTATCATTTGCATATATTGTTATTGACTTGTTACTGAGTCTTCATTTAATCACGAGCCAAGTTTCTCTCAGTCTGTGCGTTGATAGTCCAATTTGTTGTACTGTTTCTTAGCAAATAGATTGAACAAATATGGCGAAAGGTTACAACCTAGACTTAGGCCTCCCCTGATTTTAATCCACGTAATATCCTCTTGTGTTGTGGGAGTGACTACTTCTTAGTCATTGTACAGGTTCCTCAGGAGCACAATTAAAAGTCCTGTAATTCCCATTCTTTTCAAGGGTATCCGTAGTTCCTTATAGTCCACGTATTGAATGTATCTGAATTGTCATTAGCAGACAGGTAAGTATCTTTCTGGCATTCTCTGCTTTTATCCAAAGTACACCTGACATCAGTAGTGACATCCCTTGTTCCACATCCTCTTCTACCTCTGATTTGAATCTCTTGCAGTTTCTAGCCAGTGTAGTGCTGCAAGTGATTTTCAGTGGTCTAGCGCAAACTTTTACTTGTATGTGATATTAGTTGTTCAATAATTTACATATTCTTTTGTATATTCCTCCTTCAGAAGAGGCATAGATAGGGCTATCTTCTAGTCCATTAGTCAAATAGCTATTTTGAAAATTTCTTCTGACATACGAGTGAATTTGTTCTCATTGCATCTGTTGAAATATCCTAATTGGTATACCACAGCTTTAAAAGCCTTGTTTTTTTATCAATGCTTTTGGTGAAGTTTGGACTTTTTCTTTCAAATACATATTTGACCATATTGTTAACATTTATTTTTGGTACAGTGGTTTTCCGTATTTTTTCCATTGAATGTTTTCTATGCTGTTAATTTTTACCCTAAAGCCAAGTTTAAATCCATTGTTATAAATTTGATTCTGATGCTTAGTACAGAATAGAACAGTTTCTTAAAATTTTCAAGTCTGTAGATCTTTAAAGAAATTTTATTATTATTTTTAAGTACATAAATCTTAATCGGAACAGACAGTCTTATTTATTTCTCTTGGGACCACTGGAGTGTTTGAACACCTGACCTTATAGTTAGCAGCCCATCATTGTTACTGGGGCCTTTATTTGGCCCATGGGATCCTTCAGTATTGCAACTCTAGGCTTAAATTTTGTCTTAAGTGTTTTCAACTTGAGAAATATCAATAATATTTTAATTCTTTGGTGTCCTTAACTCTGGATCCATTCCAATACTTTGTCTTTTTTGCTACTCTTTGAAAATTTCTAATCTTCTCTTTTACTTCATCATGTCTTCCATTTGCTTTCACTACTCTGTGCCCATGATCAAATTCCAAAGTCTCATCTGACATCCATTTTGTCTTTTAAAAAATCTCCTTCTTTTCCTCGCTTTCTCCATGTGTATTGGAGATATATGACCTTGAGATCATCCCCAAACTCATTGATCTGTGATCATTGCTGCTCACTGAGTGAAATCTACTCTTGAAATGATCTCTGAATTCAGATGGGATCTACTCAAGGTCGTACTTTGCTTCTCATGGACTGGCTTTAGTTTTCTTCAGCTTCAACTTGAATCTTCTCTTCTTGCTGTTTTTTTAATTTAATGCCTTGATATATACAAAATCAAAGCACATTAAAAACTATTTTCCTTTTTGTAGCATTATACTCGTTAGTACACATTTAGGTGCCTCCTATGTTAGCCTTGCTTCTGTGCACATTTGATCTGTTGACTCCAAAAATGGCACCAGTTTTCCCCTGCCCACTCTGGTTTGGGAGATGCAGAACTTACGCCATGGAGCACTCTTCACTCTGCTTGTCCCTAAAAAAATCAGGATATTTTCATGTTGTTCTAGCTAGCCTCAGACAGGATGTGCACACGGTCTGCTTTGTTTAGTTTCTGTTGTAACAAATATTGAGGTCAGATTATACTTCACATGGTGTCCTTTGACCCAAAGATATTGTTTGAACAGTGCAGATGACATGAACTTGGAATATCCCCCAGGGATCGCTTCATGTTTTCTTTATTACTATTATTATTAGTTGAGATTTAAAATATACATTCATATCAATTCAAATTTCAGTCACATCAAGCGGACTGTATGGTTGCTACCGCAGTCAGTTTCCAAACACGTTTTCAACATGAACACTTTTACATCATCTCCCTTTTAACCCCTCCCCGCCACTAAACCCCCCTTCCCAAACTCTTATTCTACTTGCTGTCTCTCTACGTTCCTAGATTCTAGGTTTTACTCAACTTCAACTTTCACAGGCACAGGTGATGGCTTGTTTCATTGAAGGAGATAGGAATCTAGGAAAACTGGAAGTTCAAATCCAAACAGCACACTTGTGTGTGTGTGTGTGTGTGTGTGTGTATATATATATATATATATATATATATATATATATATATCCTAGGCATTAATGAGTTAAAGTGGACTTGTATTGGGCATTTTGAATCAGAAAATGATATGCCTTTTCATGTTGAGAATAATAAGTTGATGAGAAATGACACCCCATTCATTGTCAAAAAAGGACATCCCATGATTCATCCTGAAATGCAGTATTGTCAGTGATAGGAGGGTGCCCAGATACCTACAAGGAAGACCAGTGAGTATGACAATCACTCAAATTTACACATTTCAGCTATTAATGTCAAAGATGAAGAAATTAGATATTTTAACCATCTTCCTCAGACTGAAGTGGATGAAACATACAATCAAGTTGCACTGATAGTTGGTGGTAATTAGAAAGGGAAAATTGGAAGTAAAGAAGAAGGGAAAATAGGAAAATAGGCTTTGGTGATGAAATGATGCTTGGGATTGCCTGATAAAATTTTGCAAGAGCAATAAGCTAGTCATGGGAAATATATTTTTTGACAATATGAACGGTGAGAATACACTTGGCCCTGGTCAGATGGAATACACAGCATTCAAATTAACTTCAGAAAATTAACCAATGAAAATAGTTTACTTATTTTTTATATATTTACATAGCCAATGGAAATCTATAGATCAATTCAGATCATTTTTGTATCCTCGAGGACAAATATCAGGAGAGATGAAATACTCGTGGAGGTAAATGCACGTGGAGGTAAAGTAGAGAACCATCAAGAGGAAGAGATACCCTCAGTGAGATAGTTTGGCATAACAGATGCAACAGTGGATTCCAACATAATGGCAATTGTGTGTACAACCAGGACTGAGAGATATTTACATTTTTAATACTTAGTTTCCGCAAATAGGAGTCAATTCAGAAGCATCACTGGTAAAATTTCATTCATTTCCTGCTGGGATTTGATCACCGGTCTAGTTGGCTCTGCATACTTTTAGACCTATAACTGTGTTGTCTTTTACATGATCCACAGCAAATCTACAATGTTGATAAAACATACAAGGAGGTTTCCAGAAATTGGTGGGAATATGTCATTATTTTTCAATGGATTTAAAAAATCTTCCTGCTTCTGTGAATTTTTGAAATCCTCTGGCGGTGATGTGAAATTACTTGTTATAACTCTTCTACCCATAGCACTTGTAACTCCCACCAAATAACTGGGTAAGAGTGTGACGATAAACTACAGCAGGCTCTAATATAAAAGGAATGTCTGGTCTTGCCATTCTCCAGGGCATAAAGTAAGGCATCTCAGAAGCAATCAAGAAGAATTCCATGGCAACCAAGAAAGAAATGTGGGTGTGCTGAAAGGTGCAGTGAAGTGAAATTGCTTGTTATGGCACCTCTGTCAATAGTTTTTGCTGTTAGGTGCCATCAAGTTGGTTCCCACCCATTGTGCCCCTACCTACAACATAACAAACCCTGCAAGGTTCTGTGCCAGCCTTACAAATGTTCCTAAGCCCCAACCCATTGCTGCAGCCCCAGTGTCAAGCCATCTCATCGAAGGCCTTGCTCTTTTTCATTGCTCTTCCACATTATCAAGAATGAGGTCCTTATCCAGGGACTGCTCTCTCCCGCCAATATGTCCAAAGTATATAGGATGAAGTCTTGCCATCTTTGCCTCTATGGAGCACTCTGGTCATACTTTTTCCAAGACAGATTGTTTTTGAGCTTGTTTTTGAGCCATCCATGGCACTTTCAATATTCCCCAGAACCACAATTCAAGTGCCTTGATTCTTCTCTGGTCTTCCATGTCCAGTGGTTGACTTTCACATGCACGTGAGGCCATTGGAAATACCATGACTTGAGTCAGCCGCACTTTAGTTCTCCAAGTGGCATCCTTGCTTCTCAATCTCTAAAAAGGTCTTGTGCAGCACATTTACCCGATGCAACACATCTTTTGATCTCTTTGTGGCAGTTGCTTCCGTGAACATTATTGTGGATCCAAGTAAGACAAAATTCTTGAAAACCTCAAACTTTTCTCCATTTAGAATCCTGTTACCTTTTGGTCCCATTGTGATGATTTGGTCTTCTTGCCATGGAGTTGTAATCCATACTGAAGGTTGCAATTCTTGATCTTCATCAGCAAATGCTGTAATTCCTCCTCACTGTCATCTAGCAACACGGTGTCATCTGCATATTGCAGGTTGTGAATAAGCCTTCCTGATGCTGCATTCTTCTTCATATTATCTCTGATGATCCCCAGCATACAGAACAAGTATGCAGAAAGCATATAACGCTGACACATACCTTTCCTATTTTAAGCCATGCAGTATTCTTTTTTTTTTTTTTTTGGACAATTTTCTCTTGACCCATGCACATGTACCATGAGTATAATCAAGTGTTCTGGAATTGCCATCCTTCTCAAGATTATCCATAGACTGTTAGGATCCACACAGTCAAATGCATCTGCAAACTCAATAAGACACAAATAAACAGTTTTTCTGGTATTTTGTTCTGAGCCAAGATCCATGTGATATCAGGAGCGATAGATATCTCTAGTTTCATGACCTCTTCTGGATCTGGCCTGCACTTCTGGCAGTTCCCTGTAAAGGTACTGCTGCCATTGTTGGATAACCATCAGCAACATTTTACATATATGTGATATCACTGATATTGTTCTATATACTTTGAGCATTCTGTTGGGTCATCTTTCTTTGGAATGAGCATAAATGTGGATCTCTCCCAGGGAGCGGGCTGAGTAGATTTCTTCCACATTCCCTGGTATAGACAAGGGAGCGCATCCACAGCTTCATCAGCTTGCTGAAACATTTCAATTGATATTCCACCAATTCCTGCACCATGGTTTTGGTTAATGCTTTCGTGGTTTTTTGTAACTGCCACTGAGGGACTGAGTGGGAGCAAGCAAGTATAAAGGAGAGCCACTCATAGACTTGTCAGATCTGCCATTCCACTGGGTACAAAATGAGAAGCAGGAAGAAAGAATCCCAGGACCATCAAGAAAGAAGCGCTGCCAGTGTAGCTCATGTGAGATCCCCGTGTAAAGTCGTGGTGTCAGCAGATGCAGCAGAGGCTATAGCACTGAGTTCGTGCCAGAGAAGGGATGAGCTTTGTGGAGACCATGAGATGGAGTGGGAGCTTCCGATCCCATCGAAGGAGCAAAACTTCCTTGGCCAGGAAGGTGGTTTGCAGATGGGGGTGCCCTTTAAGCATTTCTCAGCATTCAAAGAGCGGTGACTCACTACAGGGTAGCAGTCAAGATGCTGAATGCCTGAGAAGCTAAGGATTAGAGAGAGACATGCCAGAGAAGAGTCTCTCCTGTGACCAAAGGACTGTATCCTTTATGTTTTCTGATCTTGACTTGCTAACCTGTCAATTTCCCTAATAAACTCCCATAATCATGGTATTGTCAGAGCTCAACGTGGCCATTGCAACAGATCATGGGATTCAGCAAGGGAGCAGTATTCCATCCAAGGAGCAGTTCATGTCAGACTAGGGTAGAATATTGCAGCTTGGAGGAAGGCTTCACCTCTGCCGCGGGTCAATTAGCCTTGGGGTAGTATGGTTATAGTCTCCTTCCCTTTGAGGAGGTGAGACAGGGATACCACACGCTCTTCATTTAAAATCTTGTTAGCTTTTAGTAAATTTTAATAAGCGAGAGCCACGTACATGTATATGTAATTAACTCACTTCCTATCAGTCTTCAGAGGGTTGCCTAACATGTTAAGAAATTAAAGTGCTACGTCATTCAAGCGATAATAGTATCCTAGGAGCCCTGGCAATGTATTGGTGATGTAATGGGCTTTGAGCCACACCGTTGGCAATTCAAAACCACCAGCAGTTCCTCAGAAGAAAGAGTGGTCTTTCGCCTCTGTAAGCAGTGCCAGTCCTAGGAAGGCAAAGCGAGCCACAATGAGGGAGCATTGACTCCATAGTGGTGAGTTCTAAGGGGGGCCTTGAATGTTCTTGGATTCCATTTTTATGTCAGAGCATCTACATGTTCTAGAAGACTTAAACTTTTAGCCTAGAAGTATACTTTGTTTTTTGTATTTTGGGCATCACTGCCCTCTGGTGGCAGGAGTAGGAGGCCCAGCCTTTGCTCCTGTGGAGCCGCTGCTGGAATTGAACCTCCTTCCCAGTGGGCCACTGTCCCACACACAACCACTACGCCACCGGGGCTCAGCCCTAGAAGTATACTTTTGTAATTTTGCAGAGGAAGGAATAATCCGTGGCTCTTCCAGCTGTTGTCTTTGAAGCTTACACCGCTAGGCTGAGAAGGAGCATGTAGCCTGGATGTAGCTCCTCTTTCCCTGATGGCTCCAGAGAAGAGAAGGTGCGAGAAGATGGTGATAGGAGTACACGATTCCCTTCAAGGTGATTGTTAACAGGGATGATTGCCATAATAACAATTTGGGACTCCAATTTGATGATCGGTCACTTTTGCCATTGTACAGGATATAAACTGAGCTGTCTCAGGAGCACAGAGGGGATCGCATTATCATCTAAACAGAAGATCCAAGACTGAAGCGCCTCCTTTGTATCCTGAGATCCCGGCACACCCGGAACGCCTTGATTCAGGAATCAGAGCTGCAATGGCAGAACTGACCAAGCAGCAGCAGCAGCAGCAGAACCAAGTGTTAGCACATGAAACACAGCAGTGGGATTCCTGGCTCACAGATGGAGGAAGATGAGGCTTGCTTGCAGTGTGGGGGACATCTAAGCAGGTAATTTGGGGCGCTAGCTTTGCTGACTCAGAGAGCTAGAGCTAAATACCTTTGATCAGAGACTATTGGTAGAGTGGAGTGCCTGTTGAGCATTAACCAGAAGCACTAAAGAAATGTTGAATCACTTGTCTGAGGAGCGCAGACGCTAAGGGCCTTGTGGCTGGGAGGCCAAGGACAGAGAGGTGTTCCTGATTCGAAGAACTGTATCCTGCGTATTTCTCATCCTGAATGATAGCCTGCTTACTTCCTGTATAAGCCATGCAATTTAGGGCATTGTCAGTAAGCTCTGTACAGCCATTGCAATGATGTAGAGAGTGCTATAGAAGGGACAACAAGTGTCAGAAATGGTTACAACCAGTGGAGAGCGGGGCTATGTCTGGCCTCTGCTCTATGGGGATTGGTCTTCTGCTGATAATGAGTCGATTCTTCTCCTGCTTGTGTGAAGCTAGAGCAGTGCAGACATGGTGTCCACACCTCCTGTATAGCTTTGGTATTATTGTCCAGAGGAATCAGGACAGAGAAAAGCCACAAATGTCGAAAAAATTTAGGATGGAGGTTTTGTAAGTTGGTGTAAGTTGCTGCATACCTATGAGATAAATCTATGTGGGGAAATGTCATTTTGGGGTTATATATTTTAATGTTTATAAAGGAGAGAGATGACTAGCTGCCCCTTCCTGCTTTTTACCTTCCATTGGTCTCTCCTGAAGGCAGATAAGGGGCATAAATACTAAACCCACGCACTCAAGTGAATTCTTGGCAGATGTGGATAATATTCTAAAGGGGCACATTTGAATAGCATCACCCAAACCACTCATTTCTTTTCTCGACCCCCTAAGCCTGTTTTAATGTAACACTACAACATCACCACCTGCAAGTTTAAAGAGCTCTCTATCATTGCTCTTTCGCTATTTCAGCCCTAGGTGAACCTCACTTTTAGCAGACATCCTATACATTTCAATGGGAGTCAATTTATGAACTGCTTATGGGCTCGAAGTCATTTTTGCTTTACAAGAAATAACTCTTCAGTTTGCAAGTAGACTAACCATTCAATCCCTCTAACAGCAAATCTTCCCCAGACTAGTTTTAAAAATAAAGTGCATACGAAGTTGTTCCAAACACACACTTCCAATGTCCTAGTGCTCGCTCTGAAGATGCCAGTTGCAGTGAAGGAAGTTGTAGTGAACGACCCCATACTAACGTACCTCAAGTGTCAATGGAGGGAAACAAAGGAAGAAGATAAAGAGATGGATTCCTTCATAAACATAAGATTAGCACTATCTTTGAAGAAGTTATTAGGGGGAATTGTAGTCTCACACAAGCAGATAGATACTATCATTTCAAAAAGTCTCTTTTTGCCATTAATATGAATATTTGTGAAGCAAGGGTGGATGAGAAACTGGGGTGTACAGGACATGGTGAAGGATTTTCTTTTACTTCGTGTCCTGTTTCTACATCAGGTTCACTTACTTTTAACAGTCTATCTTGATCCTGCCTTATGGAATATACTTGTGGTGAAGAAATGGCCATGCTTAAAAAAACTAGCAAGATGAGATGGGTCCATGGAGCATAAGAAGAACAAGTTATGTTTTGTTGTAGTAGGGAATGCAAGCAAATTCCGCTTGGGGCTTTTTAAAGGCATGACAAGGTCTGACATGATATTTTTGTCTCAGACCCTGAGAACAGAAGAAGTGCATGGTGTCTGGTTACAACTACTCACTGCTCTGAAAGGGATCACATCAGAAAGTCCTGGGAGAAAAACATGGAATGAACTATAAGTCTTAATGGGACCAACAGTTTTTGTGGGACATGGTAGAGGAGGAGCTGGGGAAAGGAAGTGGTGTTAATAAATCCAGGGAAAAGGGAACAACAAGTGATCCAAATCAGTGGTGAGGAGGATGTAAGAGGCCTGGAAGGACTTGATCAAGGGCAATATAAATGACAGGAATTATTGAAAACTAAATGAAGACTGAGCATGATAATGGAACAAAAAGAAAGTAAAAGGAAATAGAGGAAAAAACTATGAGGTAAAGGGCACTTAACAGAGGTTTAAATGCAAGCATGTACATATATAAATACCTTTATATATGATGATGGGGAAATAGATCTATGAGCATATATTTATCAGTTTAGTATTAAGGTAGCAGATGGATATTGGACCTCCACTCAAGTATTCCCTCAATGGAAGGACACTTTGCTCAATTGAACTGACATTCCATGATGCTCACCTTTATTACATGATCACTGAAAACAAAGTGTGTGCATAAGCAAATGTGATGAAGAAAGCTGATGCTTCCGGTTATCAAAAAATATAGCATCTGGGGTCTTAAAGGCTTAAAGGTAAGCAACTGGCCATCTAGCTGAGAAGCAACAAAGCCCACATGAAAGAAGCGCACCAGCCTGTGTGATCATGAGTTGTTGAAGGGATCAGGCATCAGGCATCAAAGAACAAAATATCAAATCATTGTGAATGAGGGGGAGTGCAGAATGGGAGCACCAAATCCATCTGTAGGCAACTGGACATCCCATTACAGAAGGGTTGCAGGAAAGAAATGAGCCAGTCAGGGTAAAGTGTAGCAATGATGAAACATACAACTTTCCTCTAGTTCTTAAATGCTTCTTCTGCACCTCCCACCACCACCTACACTCTCATGATCTGGCTAGACTGGAGGATGTACACTGGTACAGATAGGAACTGGAAACACTGGAAATTCCGGGCAGATGAACCTCTCAGGAACAGGGGTGAGAGTGGCAATACTGGGAGGTTGGAGGGAAGGTGGAGTAGAAAGGAGGAACAGATTTTAAGTATCTACATATAACCCCTTCTCTGGGTGATGGAAAATAGAAAAGTGAGTGAAGGGAGAAGTCTGACAGTGTCAGATCTGACAAAATCATAATAATTTACAGATTATCAAGGGTTCATGAGGGGTTGGGTAGAGAGGGGAAATGAAGAACTGATACCAAGGGCTCAAGTAGAAGTCAAATGTTTTGAGAATGAGGATAGAAACAAATGTACAAATATACTTGGCACAATGAATGGACGGGTGGATGGATTGTGAGAAGGGTTGGATGAGCCGCTAATAAAATGATTTAAAAGCTAAACAAAACTGGCCAGGCCTATTGGTTGCAGAAAGATTGACAGAACTCTTGAGACAACTCGGTGAGCCTTCACGTCGGAAATTGAACTTGTCCCTGCGGCTCAGTTTCCAGGCAGACATTACAGGCACCTCTTCATTAGGGAGGGTCACTCTCCTTAGAATCATCAACCATTTTCCATCAAAAGGGCAGCATTGATCCAAGGACAGATCACATAAAGGTTAGAAGGAGGGGCAATGAAAACAGGAAACCCAGGGAGAAAGTGGGTGGGGTCATATATGTTGTGGAGGTTGTAATCAATGAGGTGAAACAAAATGTGAATGGATTGTTGAATAAAAAACTGACTTGCTTTGTAAACCTGCACTCAATACACAGTGAAATGTTAAGAAAATAGATTGCATAACTAAAGGTGTGGCAGTCTCCGATCTGTGTCAATTTCAGCATTGGGAGTGTAGAGGTGGAGCTTAGCCTGTCAATCTGAAGATAGCCAATGAGGGCATAGTTTTCTCCTGAGAATTCTGAGAAGTCTCACGGTATTTCCCAATTGGAGGAGAGAGACTTGTCTCAGTCTCTTGGAGACAGTCTACTGACAAGACAAGATGGAAGGATAGAACCTGATATCTAAAGACTGGAGGAGCCCGTGGAGAAGCCACATGGGCTTACCCTGATGGGACCAAACCCTTGGGGCCAGAGAAACCATGTGGAGACTCCTGCCAGCACTGAGATGTTTGGGAGGCCATGGGGAGACCCCTACCAATGCTGAGATGCTTCTACCACCACTGGATACTGCTGATGGACCCTGAACCCTGGAAACAAGGAGCCATGGGGAAACCCATGCCAGCACCAGGATGCTTCTACTGTTTCTGGACACACAAGACTCTGTACCCACTGGTATGTGATTGTCCTAGTGTCATTGCACATGTTTCGTGAGTCTGAAGGAGACTTTATAGACTAGTATCGGAGTTATGGGCTAATATTGGACTTATGACCTTGGATTTGACTGCGTTGGGATGCTTTCTCAATGTTCCATCCCTCTTGTATATAAACCTTTCCCTTATATCCATATGCATGTTGATGAATTTGTTTCTCTAGTCTACCTGTACAGATACAGAATGACTGCCTTGAAGAGCTGATAGCAGACAAGTCTAGCCAGGAGTCAGTCAGGCTCTGCTTTGGAAGCAGAGCAGCCATGTCTCAGAGGAATTGAATCTCTGGGAATCCACCGGGTTACTCTTTTGGATATCCTTCCCCTCCCAGATCTGCTTCCTCTCATTTCTTTAAGTGTCTAGGGAAGTTTGCGGTCTGACGCTGAGGTCTGCAATATTTTAAATTAATCTCTAATGATTAGATGATTTTATTTATAACCTTTACAAATGCTGGAGAAGTGTTGAAGTAGTGGTACCATTTTAATTGCTGGATTTTTTTTTGAGTTCCATAAGAAATGAATGTCCAATTTAGAGAAAAAGTAGAAAACAGGTAAGTGGAAAAGAAGAAAATAATTCACCATGGCACTAATTACGGTTAGCAAGATAGGTCTCTCTCCAAACATGAGATTACACTGTACCTATTGTTTGTGTCTTGCATTTTTCCTTTGTGACAAACTATGAACATCTTTTTTTGTGTGTGGTGTGATTTTAGAGGTGCTCTGTTAATGGACTGTCTTTCTCTTGTGTTCGACTCTCTCTGTCATTAATCACAGTTCCCTTTCTGCCCTTAACGAATCGCTACCATTTGTTATGCCTCCAGGATCCTGCCAACAGTGCCAGTCCTGTGTGTGATATAGAGAAGACACAGGCCCACCTCAAGAAAAGGCTTAGGGTTAAGAATGCAGCTCAACATAGTAGCAAAATGATCAAGTCAAACACATGGAAAACGTGACACAGCCTTCCTTCCTGACTTCTCTCAAGCATCTGGGAAAATGCAGAGGCCAGGATCAGTGCTTTTTTCCTGGGAAGAGAAATAATATGAATCCTGAAGAGGTAGCCTTTCCTCCCACAGATGAAGCCTGAAGAGCATAGCAGGGTTTGACTGCATTCGTGATCTTACATGAGTACCAATTAAAATGCAAAGCCACTCTGCTATACATATTAACTCAGAGACGGGATTGCCCTGCAGATTCGTAGGCTACTGGGGAAGTAGAGGGAGGGGGGGAGGTGTTCTCCAGGGACACGCAAGCTTCTGTGGGATGAAGACAGAACTTTCCCACAATTATTATACTCTAAAATATTAAGCAAGCAATTTACCAACATTTAGTGTGCTAGCCATTTTCACTGAAACTCCCAATTTTATGAGGGCTTTGCATGACTCAAGTTAGGAGAATGATCTGCTTCTCTCGAGGTCTATGGGTGGGATTCAAGAGTCATTGTCAATGACCCCCTAATAATGTAAACCTGTTCACCTACCCCTGGGAGTCTGAAGTCCTTCCTTATCACATCCCTCTCCTCTTATTCATGAGTCATCCCTAAACCATTATTAAATTATAGCCATTAAGACAGCCCCCGCTCACGGTATGTCCTGACCGGTGACTAGAGAAATTATGTGTCCCCTGTTAAGCTACTTAAACAGGGAAAAATTAATGTTTATTCTCCTTCCCTATCCATCTTCATGCGGACCACCATACAGGGCAGAGGTGAGCATGTTACCCTGATGTTATATATGCCTGACTCTTATTGTTACTTTCTCTTTCTGTCATGATCTCTATATCGTTATTATAGTAATTATTGCTGTACAGCTGCCTGTTGACCCTTACTGTGAGTATGTCAGAGGATTGATCACCCCCTGATAAGCTTCAACTTTGCGTTCTCCCTCTAATTCCAGTGAAATGTGGCCTGAACTTTGGTTCAGCAAACAGAGAATCTGTTATTTTAAAACACACGCCTCTCAGTGTTCTGTAGTTTATCTATAGGTTGGATAGTCACTACCACTATCTAATTTTAGATTATTTCATCACTTCAAAAAGAAGCCTCATTCATACCCATTAGGAGTCACTCCCAGTTCCTTGCTTGCCAGCCCCTGGCAATCTTTCATCTACATTTTGTCTCTCTGCATTTGCCTATTGGAGACATGCTACTTAAATGGAATCATACCACCTTTAGCACTTTGTGAGTGATTTCTCACACTTAGCATAATACTTTCAAAATTCTTCCCCATTGTAGCGGGTAACGGCACTTTATTCCTTTTTATTTCCCAGAAATAAGCCATTATCAGGCTAACCTTATTCATCAGTTTATTTATCCACTCCTTACTCGATGGGCCTTTGGTCTGTTTCCACTTTTTGACTGTGATAAATAACGCTAACAGGCAGACCTGCTTTTGTGTGAAGGTGCATTTCTAGTTCTCGTAAAGACTCTTCTGTTTCTGGATATTTTTTCAAAGAAGAATGCACATGGTGCATTTGTTAGTCTGAAAAGGGCAAGACTGTCTTCATTTTGCCGAGCAGATTGACCAGCAGCCACATGGAGAAGGTAGGCATGAGCAACAAACAAACAAGCCAGGAATATTTGCTTCTGTTCCTGTGGGCCCCTGGATTCTATTAAAATCTTATCCTGGCTTAAATCAAGCCGAGTACACAGGAAGCACAGGTGAGTTTTTGAAAGTTTTCTCACCCAGTAACCTGGAAAACCACAGGTTAGTTTGCTTCCAACTTTTTTGTCTAATACATTATGGCAGTCATGTACTTAACGTTAATTTCATGATTAAGATGTAGGATGGAGTCTAGCCTGTTAATCTGGAGATAGCCATTGAGTAGCCAATGAGGCCTCTGTGTGGGCATGGCTTTCTCCTGAGATTTCTGGGAAATCTCGCGATATTTCCCTCGTGAAGATGAGAAGCTATCTCCCCAGTTGTTGAGAGTTAGTCTCAGAGACTATGACTCACAGACAAGACAAGATGGCAGTGTCCAAGAAGCTGGAGGAGCCAGCGGAGAGCCCACAAGGCTTTGTCCTGATGGAGCCAGACCTCTGAAGCTGGGGCGGCCACATGGAGACCTCTGCCAGTGATGAGTTGCTTCTGCTATTGATGGACCCTGAGCCCTGGAAGCGAGGAGACATGGGGAGACCCCGCCAGTGCCACGATTCTGCACCCACTGACCTGTGACTTTGTGAGTTAGAAGGAGATTTTATAGACTGACTTCAGACATATGGGTTACTATCAGACTTATGACTTTGAACTGGACTGGGCTCAATGTCCTGTCCCTCTTGTAACATGAACCTTTTCCTTATGTCTATATGCGTGTCAATGAATTTGTTCCTCTAGTCTAACCGAACTAACACATACATGAACTTTGGATGCCTTTCAGAGGCATCATTTGGAAGTAACCATGGCTACTATTTCTTCCGTATGTTCTGCTCTAACAAAATGTGATTGCGTTAAAACTTTTGTTTATTTGTTTCTTCAGGGGAAAAAAGAGTCTCAATCCCAAAGTTAGGTTCAAAGCAGGCACTACTATTTGTTTGATCCTGAATTCAAGCAGAAATAGCTGTACAGGGAGCAAAGAGGGAGTACTGCATCGACCTATCAAGGGCCATGCTGATGTTTGAAACCAATAGTCAACTTGCATTTATGGAATGCTCAGGGACGTGGGAAAGAAGGAAGAGGGCTATAGTGAGGGCTATAGTATAGAAAATGGAAGTCTGAGGTGACATGGTGGTGGCAGAAGTGACCCCAAACCTGGGAATTTTGAAAGCTGAGAGGGAAAAAGGTAATTTAGATATGAAGCATATGGGGAGAGTCCCTCAAGTCCCTGAAGGCCCATCTGTGCAAGCCAGTCTCCATTAGCAGATTCTCGGTGGCAGTGGTTCTGTCCACCAGCCTTGTTTTGTGAACACCATGATGGCCACATGCAATGTGTTTTGTTTCCGAGGTCAAGTTGTATCAGCAGAAATCCAAAAAACCTTATTCTATTCAAGAGAAATTCTAAGACAAAATGGTTGTAAATGTCATTCATTGTTTCTCTACATGGAAAGAGGTGTGGGAAGACATCTTTTTATACAAATAGGATGATAAAATTATAGTTTTAGCCTTTGCCAGGGGAATTGCCTGTGAGTATGTGGTCTGTAGCAGGCTCCAATGGGTGGTGCCATTCTCTACTTCTGCCTCCGCCACTGATGATCAGATGAAGACTTTTTCTGGAGGCAGGCCATTTCCCTCTCATGTCGCTGGCCACTCACTGCCAGTCAACATACCCGGGGGAATCAGCAAAGAGCAGGCGGTTCCGCATGGTCAGAGAAAGAATGGTGCCCCCTAAAGGGACATGTAGAAGCGAACAAACCAAACGGGCCCAAACAACACAGTTTAACAGCATGGAATTGTGGGAAAACATCTGAAGGTAATGTATACTTCCCAAAGTGGGGGTGGCGATTAGCCATTCTGCTTTAGAAGAGAGAAATAAAAAGGAACAGGAGTGTTTCTTTTAGTACTAAAGGCAACTGAAGCCCTGCAAATCAGACCAAACCCACTGCCTTCAAGTGGATGCCAACACATAGCCACCAGATAGGACAGGGTAGCACTAACACAGGCTGGTTTCTGAGCCTGGGATTTTACAGGAGGAGAAAGCCTCGTCTTTCTGCCCACACA
The DNA here is from genome assembly GCA_004026705.1 of Nesogale talazaci. Lineage (NCBI taxonomy): Eukaryota > Metazoa > Chordata > Mammalia > Afrosoricida > Tenrecidae > Nesogale > Nesogale talazaci. Next base: position 38,822 of record PVJH01008479.1, on the reverse strand, counting down.
AACCCAGATAACTGGAAAAATGAAACAAGGTCTTGGTACATCAGTGCCTGATATGCAGTATTAAGACACATATTATCCTGGCAATCCTGTGACAGCCATTCTGTTATATTCTGCTTATGCTCATTTACATTAGAATGAATCTTACCCTCTTGAAGCTGTATTGTTTTATTTTTTTTCAGAAAATGGAACCCAGGGATGTTGAGCCTACAGGGAAAGAAAATATGACAAGGGTTTGGGAGTGGGAGAGGCAAGAGGGAGATGATGTCAGGAAGTCCAGGAAGGAAAAGAATGTTTGGAACAACATACATGAGTAGGCAAGAAATTGTACAACTAGGCTTGACATGATTGAATCATGACCTGATATATGAATTGATTCCCATGCTATGGTAAATTAATAAGCAAATATTAATAAATAAAGTAAATGTATAGATCCAGGAACGGAATTTGGGTTCACACTACATCCCAGCTCCTACTAAAGAACAACCGGTTCTTTCATGATGGCCTTGCTCTACACTCACCTCCATGAAATGTTCACTGAAGATAAATAAGGGTGCTGCAGCAAAGTGTGGTGAAGAAAGCAAATGGTGCCCGGCTATCAACTGGAATAGTGTCTGGGGTCTTAAAGGCTTGGACTCAACAAGCAGCCATGTAAGGGAGCAGTCTATTAAGTCCACATGGAAGAAGCACACCAGCTTGTGTTGTCCAAAGATGACAATTACAAAACTCAAATATGGTGAGGAGAAAAGCATCAGAGCCAAAATTATGAACACCCAATTTGGAGGGCTATGGAGGATGATGGGAGCCCAAAACCCATCTGCAGAGTATCTGGTCAGATGGAGCCACTGGCAGATTCGCTGTAGCCACAGGCAAGACTCCCCATCAGCCTCACTACCAGGCAGAGATCATTGTCATCCTGACTATGCTGGATCCAACTCGACCCTTGACCAATTGGTCACCCTACAGGCATGACTGGAACTGGTTTGGGGTGCACGTATTTCTTACTGGTTCCATGACAGAAATTTCTTCCCTGGTTTTTTAATTCTTGTTGGTGGTCTTTTACTTCTTATGCATTATTTGTGTTTTGACTATATATAATTATGTTTTTACTCTTACCACCTTAGCGAGGTTTTGATTTTTGTTTTCTGTTGGGTCTCCTAGCTCTGAAACACAGAAGTGGATGCATAAGGATAATAATGTTTACAAAGGCATATAGGGAACAGAGAGGTGAGGTGAAGAGATAGGGAGGGAAAGGGGATTTGGGAAGTAGCTAATGAAAACGGGAGAGTGAGGGAGCACTATAATGAATTGTGATTGCATAAATCATCTTAAAGGCGATTTAACTATGGGGGAAGGATTCTCTAAAATTGATGTGGTGCTAATTGTACAATTCTCTGTGATATACTTGCATGATTGAACTATTGAATTATGTGACATGGAAGTTACTTGCCATTAAAAGTGTTGGAAGGAAAAATAAAGAGAAAAAGAAGTAAAGCATTATTAATGGATGAGTATGTGTAAAGGGTCATTCTTTATTTCCGTCTCTCCCTATCCTAATAGTACTACCTGAGAAAAGGGTACTTGCTAAACTAAATGAAGACAGAGCTGTATTCAATGTGATTATTTGTTTATTAATAATTAGTGTTTAATTAGCAGCAGGGTTATTCCCCACTCCACCTTTGTCTTATTTCTTTTTCTTTTGGTTGTTGAGACATTGCAAAACAAAACATACCCCATTTATAAATTTCTACCAGGACTTCAAAGCAGCTCATCTCTCTCCTGAGAATTTGCAATTCTGCTCCAGAGATATTGAATCAGAATCTACATTTTAATAAGACCCTCAGGTGATTCTTAGAGATCCAAAGTGATTTTTTAAATAGGCTTCTTATTGTGAATCAGGTGAAATTTTACAGAGCAAATCACTTTTTCATTCAAAAATTCATATATGTTGTGTTTCTTCTCATTGATATCCTTATAGAATGTTAACTCACATATTGCACTTCCTCTCTGTGCTTCCTGTTTCCATTTCTACTTTGTGGCTAAACCATCAGAATTGTGTGTTTGGCTAAATGCAGTCCTTTCGTTCTCAAAAGGTTGATTCTTCTAGGTGTGTGCACATCACTAGTGTCACTAGTGTGCACCTCACAGAACTGCCTGTTGGTTGCCTGGAAATCGAACCAAAGTGATGAATTCAGATCCAGATCTGCCCAAGGGCCCCAGTTTCCCACAAGCCCTTATTCAACAAGCAAACCTTCTCTTTTTTGGGGGGGGGCATCACTGCCCTCTGGTGGTAGGAGTAGGAGACCCAGCCTTGCTGCTGGATTTGAACCTCCAACCTCCAACTCAGTCCCACGCACAACCACTATGTCACCGGGGCTCCTCACTTCTTCTCTTTAAAAAAAAAAGTTAATGATTTTTCTTCTATTCTATCCAGCACCTTCAAATGTGATCTCTTTCAGAATGCTTGATAGTGGTACCTGGGCACCAGCGAGTTCTATGAGTCTCCGGTTGTGGAGCCTGGGGTTTGTGTGATCCACTAACCCATTGGATTGATTGTGACCAGGAGTCTTCATTTTTTGTCATGCTTCCATCTCATGGACAAACAATGATCAATAGATATCTAGTAAATGGCCCCATACAAGCTCTTCAGTCCCCAATCACTACTTAGCAAAACATTTTATCTGTGGGTTGTTGTCAGCATGCTTGCTATTAATTTTATTTTCAGAGTTTTGGTTGGATGTTTTCATGTTCAAAATGCCTGGAGAAATGTAGATACATCTAAGAACAGTACAACAACATAAACCAAAAGGTAACCATTATTCAGCATTTTATTTCGTAGAGATAAAGGTATAGATATTTCTTTTTACAAGGTGGTTAGTGGCTTTGCAGTCCATTTGACTCAGGACAAATCCCTGTGTGTAGAGAAGAACAGCTCCCAAAGGTGGCCGAGCCTCTGATACTGTTTGGAAGCCAATCAGCAGGCTGATCTTTGGAGGCACCTGTGGGGGGACTTCAATGTCAACCCTTTTGGTCATCATCCTGGAACACTCTTTATGTCATCCAAAGTCCTCCTTGTTACCTCAGTGGGAGCTTAGTGCTCACTTCCCGCTTTTTTTTCTTCCCCCAAATGACTATTACCACACTCTAGTGACATCATCTCTGGGGTGTACCATTGCCAGGGTGGTATTTCTAAAAATCACTCTTAATGACACTGCTTCAGACATAGGTAAAGAATTGGGGTGGCAGCCAAATTGTCCTTTCTTGTCCCCACCCACTACCATTCCACTTATCCAAGCAGAGCGTGGTTGGTTTTGTGTGGGGAAACTGATCTGTCTTTCAGGGACCTGCTGGAGTTTGCCAAACCAGTTGCAGTTTAGCAGATTCTGGCTCAAGCAGACCTCCTGTGGATCAGGGTAGAATTGAGCTTCCTGGGGTTCCAGTGCCTAATTTCGGGGTATGTAGATCAGCAGGCCTTTCTTCTAAGGAAACTCTGGGTGGATTTGCTTCTCAAACATTCTGGTTATCAGAAGAGAATTCGACTTCTTACCCCTTCAAGTCAAGAGAAGAATGGATTTTGTGGCTTGAGCCATTGAGTCTCATGCTCTTCATTTCTAGGATGTATTGAGCACACACTCTAAAGTCAGTCAACACTAAGCGTGACTAGAATGAGAATAGGTTAAAAGATATATACACACACACACACACACACACACCAACAAAGGGACTTCAAAGAGATAGTGGAAAATGGAATTAAAGATAATGGATCTTTTCACATGAATGTTTTAAAGTCCATGTGTGTCTCTGTGTGTTTGAATGCTCACAATGAACTTCAATGAGATATTAGAGTTGGGTTTAGTTACTAGATTCTAGTACTATGGGGAAAATGAATTTATGAACCATATCCTAAACCACCCCACCTGCTGTGGCAGTGCCATAGCAAGATTGTAGGCCTTTTTTTCCCTCCCAACTTTGTTGGGATTCTATCTGGCCAGTGAGTGTTGCAGGCAGCTGCATACCCTGTAGGGAACCAAGGGGTGAGGAAAGTGCCAGGCCAAGGTAGGCTACATCTGCTCTTGTTCTGTGCAGCTACTGGCCTTACATAGAAATTTTGGCTGGTTAATTGGAAAGATACAGCAGGGTGTATGTGTGTTTGCAGTCTCTTCCTGCCAATATGGCAGCCACCTGCAGATATCACACTTCTCAGTGTTTAAAATTGCATTAGTAGCCCAGATTCATTTCAGAAAAAAAAATAACAGGAAATCCTGGTCAGCAAAATTTCAAAAATTATTTATGATTACCCAAACTAGATGAACAAATATAAACTTGCATATTTTCTAACCAGTGACATTATCGTGTACATATCATTGATATGCCACTCTTTCTCTGAGTAAGGAATAAGACTATCTTACCTCAGGCATGCTATTTGAGTTACAGTCAACTTATGGTCCTGTATCTTCTTTATTCTCTTCTAAAACAAATATTACCCACTGTAAAATTTTATTTCCCCACTGAAGCAGTCGTAATTCCCTTTCTGTCTCATGAAAGGCCATGGTACCCACCCCCCTCAAGATCCAGCTGAACCATGTGAGAGACAGAATGAAGTTCTCTAGAACCAATTTCCAAGGGGATAAGCAAAGAAAGAATAGTGGAGGAGAGGAAAATAAAGTTGCAAGATAGATGGTCCTTTCTGCAGGTGGAAAGGGCAGCAGAGAAATGATACTAGTCTTTCCCTGAGGGTTAAACAACAAATGATAACAAAATCCAGTTGCCATGGAGTCTGCATGAGCCATAGCCACTCATGTATGTCAGATACATGAGTGCTGGATAGGGTTTCCAATGGTTGATTTTTTCAAATTTATGTTCTGAGGTGTGTCTGGAAAGACTGGAACATCCAACAGCTCTGATAGTGACTGAGTACTTTAACCTTGTTAAAGGTGTTGGCACCACTCAAGGACTCCTTCCCCAGAGTCGTGAAACATCATCAAATTCTAGATAATGAAAAAGCTGTGAAGAAATGAAATATTTCAGAAGAGCATAAGAACTTTTCCTTTCTGTCTAAGAGACTACTGGTCCACTAGTCATAAAGCAATTAAAATCTAGGGATGGTTATGATGAATAATGTGTTCAAAATGGTCAATACCCCAAACACTAAACACACTGCCATTGAATTGTTTTTGACTCGGAGATTTCTACAGGTTAGAACTGCCCTTGTGAGTTTCCAAGACTGTAACTTTTTGTGGACTAGAAAGCCTCATCTGTCTCCTCTGGCGTGGGCTCGTGGTTTATAAGTGCTGACTTTGCAAGTAGCAGTTCAAAGCATAATCTCAATATGTAATACTTCCAGTTTCATAAGTAATACATAGTCACTTGAGAAAAATAGAGAAACAAATATAATGAAGGACTTCATTATTCTAAAGGATGCATACTTTGCCTTATTTCTTTGTAAGATTGGAATCATAGGGTAAATTTTTATTTTCAGTTTTCCTCCTCACCACTATCTCTCTATATATGTATTTATATATATACATATATAATTTTTTCCCTTTCAATGAATGATAGTCTCTTTGCTAGTTGCCATCCTGTCAATTCTGACCCAAGTTGATCCACATGCATATTTTAGGATTTTCCAAGCCATGGTTTTTGGAAGTAGATACCCAGTCTTGTCTTCCTAGAAGACTCTGAGTGACTAGTAGCTAGTGCTCAGTCATTCAGACCATCAACAACTCCGTGAGTTGTTTAACAATTATTCTATGTGTCCTTGAACACGGTGGTTAAGGAATTTTCATAAATTCTCCAATGCTTTCAAATTGCTCAGCTTTCCCTTTACGCTATGAGATACCGTAGAATCATTTCATTAAACTCTGTCTTCTATTTAATTTAAATACTAAGCCTTTTGGTGCTTAATAGTGAAAACAACAACAACAACAAACTCTTAAGCAATATACATATGCTTAATGCTATTCAGTCACTGCTGACTCACAGCGAGCCCCCGTGGCATTCCTACACTGTAACTGTGCAAGGGAGTAGAAAACGCAGACTTTCTCTTGCACAGCTGCTGGTGCTTTCAGACCGTTGTTCATACAGCTCACAACCCATATATAAGGATTATGAGAAAGAAAAGGAAATAGAGAAAGACCCCCAGATCTAGTTGAAAGATGTTGCTTTTATCATAATAAAGGAGCTTCTTCTAATGCCCATCCACTATAACACTATGCAGTCTTTGTTTTTCAAAATGGGTACTGTGTTAGTCCAGGTAGATTAGAGAAACACATTCATAAACACGCATGTGTGCACAGGAAAGAGATTTATATACAAAAGCAATTGTACATTAAGAAAACATCCCATCCCAGTCCAGCCCAAGGTCATAAGTCCGATATTAGCCCATATGTCCAAAACCAATCAATGAGGCCTCTTCAGACTCACAAAGCACATGCAATGACACCAAGACAATCATAGGCCAGTGAGTGCAGAGCCTTGTGTATCCAGTAGTATTGTAAGCATCTTGGCACTGTCAGGGGCCTCTCTGTGGCTTTGCAAGCATCTCAGCGCTGGCAGGAGTCTCTACCTGGTTTCTTCTGCTTACATAAGGGTAAGTCCATGTGGCTTCTCCTCTAGGAAGTCTCACAGGGAGTCAGCCTTGTGTCTTGTCAGTAGAGCATCTTGAAGGGACTGACTGAGTCTCTCATCTCCACAGGGAAAATATCATGAGATTTCCCAGAATTCTCAGGAGAAAGCCATACCTCCACAGAGGTCTCATTAGCTATCTTTGCATTGACAGGCTAGACTCCACCCCTACACTCTTAATCAAATTGAGACTACAGACTACCACAGGGAACATCCTGTTAAAATGAGGGTCAAGTTGAAGTTGCAAAGACATAAATATTAACAAAAACACAACTTCATGAAAAAATATAAAAATTGAAATATCACTTTAAAAAGTCTGGCTATAGCAAAAAATGAGGTCTGTTATTTCATTAATTTAGTAAATATTACCAATAACTCTCATTTCTCAAAGATAATGGGGTGGGGGAAGTGAAGCGAGAATATGAAGACATACAAGGAATCTAAAATCTATGGTTTCTCTAGATGTTGGAAATTCATCTGTTAAAAAAAGATTGGAAGTTCGAGGAAACTCAGAAGTGCCTTAGAAGAAAGTTCTAATAAGATACTTCTGAAAAATCAGTCACTGCAAACCCGGGGAACATCGTTCTACTCTGATACATGTGGAGTAATCACGAGCCAGAGTCAGTTCCTGCCCACTGTCCATGTTCTAGTACTCATCAGGGATGCTGGTGTGGGAAGCAAAGGACAGCAATAATCCAAGAGCAGAAATATTTTGAGGATTTTCCAGTAGTAAGCCAGTCCAGGAAGAGTGATGATTCATTGGATAAAATGCAAGATGAAAAAGTGGGGTACTGGACAATGTAGTGAAACAGGATAGGAGCAGGTTCTGGAAGAAATGTTAGAGTTGGAAGATGTGATAGGTAGATTTGTTGTGCCATCATGGCCAATGAAAATAGGTAGGCTTGTGCTGACATGACCAATGGACACGTGAGATTAATTGAAGGGCAGAGATATAGATGGTTTGGCGATCCTCATTTTTCTCTTCCTTGCTCTTGGATCTTCGGACCAGTGTGCAGCTGGATGCCTTGTTTGTCCCATGCCTTGATTGGCAAGCTGCATTACCCATGGGACTGTGTCACTGTAAGTTGAGATTCCTTCAAGCTCTTCTTCGTCATGCTACTGCAATTATACATCTCTTGAGCTGGGGACTGTCGGAACCCTTCATCTGGTTGACTGTTGGTGACCTGCACTGCTGTTTGCTGCCTGTGACCAGATAGCCTGAATTGCTCTGCAGAGGATTGATTATCCAGCAGCCCTCAAGACTCGAAGGACTGCCAGTGGATTAGCTGTCTCACACAAGTAAATTGCACTGAGCCACTCATACTGCTTTATAGATTATTTAACTTTTTATTTTTATGCCAAATATCTTTCTATCTATATAAATATCTATAAAATTATCAGTGTCCTGGTTTTGTTTCTCTAGAGAACCCTGTCTAACACAGAAGAAGGAAGAAGAGGGAATGGATAGAGAGACTACTAAGACAATAAAACTAGCCTTCTGAATACATGTAGACTATGTTCTTTGCAAAGCCCGTGCCAAGTTCACTATTGGTATATAATGCATGCGTGTCTAAAGAGGAAATGAAAGTAGGAATTAACAGTTATAAATATGTAAATAGAGAATAAAGGAGAAGGGTCTTTGGAAAAGTGTGGGCAAAGAATGCCTCACAAATTTCTCAAAAATTTATAGATGTACATAACATTTTTCTCCTTTTAATTTGGAAAACACTAAGGGTCCAAATTATTGTTATGTTGGGTGATCTCTCCCATCTGAATCCCAAAATTCAAGGTTATTCATGTCATGAAGCCTTTGTCTTTTTAATTTTCATTTGTTTCTCAGACTTATTCCATGGACAAACAAGGATAACAACAAGAACAACAATTGAGTCTCCTGAAGTTTTCTCTGATTGAGATGATCATGTGGTGCTTGATCTGAGGGAATAGCATTTATTCATGCTTACATGGGCAAAGGTATTGTGGCAGTCATGTATTCATGTCAATTACATGATTTGGAATGTAGGGGGTGGAGTCTAGCCTGTCCATCTGGAGATAGTGAGACCTTTGTGTGGGCATAGCTTTCTCCTCAGAATTTTGGGAAATCTCACAATATTTCACCCATGGAGGTGGGAGGCTAAAAACCCAGTCCCTTCAGACCCTCAATGGACAAAACAACATGGTAGCATGCTGATAGATTCTGAGCCCTGGTACCCGGAGGAGTTGGAGGAGAAGCCACATGGGCTTGCCCTGATGGAACCAGACCTCTGAGGCCAGAAAAGTCACAGAGAGACTGCCAGTGCTGAGATGTTTCTACCACCACTGAATACTGCTGATGGACCTGGAGCCCTGGGAATGAGAAGCCATGGGGAAAGGGGAAACTGCCAGCATCTGAATGCCTCTACTGCCGCTGGATACACAAGACTCTGCACCCACTGGCCGGTGATGGTCCTGGCATCATTGCAGGTGCCTCGTGAATCTGAAGAAGACTTTATAGACTGGTATCGGACATATGGGCTTATATCAAACTTGTGGACTTGGACTGGAGTGGGTTCGGATGCTTGCTCAAAGTTCCATTCCTCTTGTGTATAAACCTCTCCCTTATATCCATATGCGGGTTTATGAATTTGTTTCTCTAGTCTACTTGCACTAACATAGGTATTACATGTGTTGCATTGCAAATGCTTTGGGTTATAGGTGCTAAGAAGGAGCCCTAGCTCGAAGTTTGGAGTTCAAGTACCTAAGAGTAAGAAAAAAAAAAACAGATTGAAAAGGATAGCTTTCCTAATATTTATATGTTATATTAATATATATTAAATAGAATGTTTTGTTTCCTTTACTGTGAAGTATACATTTTAAAATTTAGATGAATAAGTTGCTAAAAATAAAATGAGTTTATTTACAGCTGCTGTTCAGAAGATCTCACAAACATTTGTTCTTCTTAAAGGACCTGTCTCATTTCTCACTTAAATTTGCTAAAAAAGGGAGACCACCTTGAATTAAAATAATATTTACATTAAGTACTATAGAATGCAGTACATCTCTAGTGTATGTCCAACTTTCCTACAAAAAGCAATCCTAGCAGGAAAGAGATATTTTGACTCTTTTACATTATGAATGCTAGGCTGGTAAGCTAAATTTTTCATTACATTTTTCTCAAATTCAAGTCTCGTATGACTGCCTGTGGTTAGTCTTTGCCCTATTCTATCAAGTTTCAAGCCTGTAACTGTACTTACTGCCAATCAATGTTCAGAGCTTACTAGGGTGCTAATGGTTTTTGATCAGTGATCTCAATTCCTGACATTCCTCAACCATTATATTGTAAACTTTTAGAAACAGAGTCTCTCTTCCTAATTATATTAGGGACAACATATTAATAGGTAGTAAAGGATTATCAAGAAGCTAAAATACACTTCTGACTACCGTGTTATTTTTTTTAAAAAATTACCAATTGTGGTCAATTTCAGAGGTACTACAGAGAGTTAACAATTTGAAAGATATTTTTGTCTCTAGAGTTTTTATCTATTTCTGCTTTTCCTCTCAGAACCACACAGATAATAATAAGAATAATGAATCTCATGACCTCTTTTGAGCCTATTAACCTGAAATGAAGTGCAGTGAAAGTGATTGGTCACTGGAGCATCTTTGCAGAGGCAACATTACTTTAATCAAATGAAGAAGAAACAAACCAAATGCAGGGTTGCTTCAGTCTGACGCCAGTCCTGACTCTTTGTGACCTTTACGCTCACATGCCAGAGCTGTGCTCACAGGATTTTCACTGTCTGATGTTCTGGAAGTAAATCACCAAGTCATCCAAGATGTCTCTGGATAAACAAGGATGATCACTTTTTGAGTAGCTGGAAGCATTACTGAAACCCAAACCAAATCCATTGCTGCTGAGCCAATTCTGAGCCACAGTGACTTTTTAGAACAGAGTAGAACTGCTCTTTTGAGTCTCTCCAAAACTGGGTCTTTGTCGGGCAGAGAGCCTTAACTTGCCCATTGATGGGCTTCAACTGCTGACCTTGCAGTTAGTAGTTCACTGACTAAACCAGGGTGCTGCTCCCAGGGCTCCTGAATGACATGCAGGGGGCCAAAAAGGGAATGAGGAAGGGAGTCCTATAATAGTGGGAAAAGCATTTTGTTTCATTTTTTTTTCAAACAGCATTTCCTTGACAAAAGTGAGAAAGCAAGAGAACAAATTCCCATGAATAATATCTGTTCATATTATCTGCGATTTAAACTAATCAAATATGCTTTGTCCACAAGTTCTTCGTATGGCTTTGTGGATTTTACTTGTATAGGATAACGTCCCACATGAACAGTCCCAGCCTAGTCGCAGCGGAATTAAAGGAGACAGTTGATTTCCCATCCCATTATGGTTTATGATTTTAAATTCTGTTAGTCAATTCTGCAGTAGATCCAAGAGAATAGTTTAGGATACAGAGGTTAAGCCCCAAACCCAAAAGACAGCTAAATGAAAGAACAAATTTTGAATGTAAAAAAGGAAGGGAAAATAAGTGTGAACATCAGTTTGTATGTACCACCCCCAGTTTGTTGTTAATGTTAAAAACTCATGTAAAATTTAGAATTTGCCTTTTTCCCTATGTACAGCTTATCAACAGCAATTGCATCAGCCATGTGTGTACACTTCACTCCTATCTCTCGCCATCTTTCCTATTTCTATAAATGAAAAGTGACTGCCAACTGAGGAGTATTTCTCCTTTCTTGCCTTGTACCTCCTCCCCTAATAGCCACTTATAGACATTAATTTCAGTATAGTTACCTATTTGTGTTATTTCAGAAAGTGAGCACACATAATATCTGTGTGTAGGTGTGTGTGACTTTTTGGTTCACATTATGTCCTCCAGATTCATCCAAATTTTAAAGTGTTGCTGGAACTCATTTTCCTTTACTACTGAATAGTATTGTACTGTCTTTATCACTTATTTCACATATTCTTTCAATGATGAGTACTTAGAGTCCTGGTGATATACTAACTTCCTTAATTGGGCTGCTAGCTGCAAGAGCAGTAGTTCAAAATCAACACCCTCTCTGATGGAGAAAAATGAGACTTTATACTCAGTAAAGAGTTAGGTAGGGAAATTCAAATGATACTACAATTAGGTTCTCACATTTTCAGGATGCCAGGCCATGAGCATTTCAACATCCCTTGTTTCATGATAATTTTGTTATTGTTGTTTTTGTGGGCATCACTGCCCTGGTGGGAGTGGGAGGCCCAGCCTTGCTCCTGGAGAGCTGCTGCTGGATTTGAACTGCTAATCCTGTGGGCCACAGTCCTGCACACAATCACTACGCCACTTGAGCTCAGACCATTCCATGATAATTTAAATCTAAATACTTAACAATTCAGGCTCTTTCACCTAACTTTAAAATAAAGATGACTTTTATGTGAAAAAATCATTGCAATATGAACCAAAGTCAACTGAAAAAATACCAGCCGAGGTTATTTTATTCCTGGGGCCAGATATCATCTTCTAAACAAATCTTGTCAGGTGATGTTTCAGGGAATTATGCCAAAATGACTCCCATTGATAATAAATATTTTCTCCTTTTTCTTTTGACCCACAAAGTACTGTAAAGATCCTCTTATACATGATTCTAAGAACACAGAGCATTTAATTATTTTTGTGAAATTAAAGTTTCTATTTTTTTAAGTTTCTATTTTTTATATAATGATCAAGATATTTCAAAATAATCTTTGTAGATATTATTTGGTATTATTCATACTTGATATTTTATTTCTGACTTTAATTTACCATCAAAGCTCTTTTTATTTTCAATCAAAACTGTTTCTCTGCAGATGAACACCATTTTGGACAATGATTGCAATCCCAGGACCAATTCTACCTTACAATTCTGGCTAGACCAGGGGATGTAAAGTGGTATGGATAGGAGCCGAAAATAAGGGGAATTCAGGACAGATGATCCCTTCAGAACCAGCTGTGAGAGTGGTAATACCACGGGAATAGAGGGAAGGTGGAGTAGAAAAGGGGAAACAATGGTAGGGATCTACATACAACCTCCTCTCTAGGGTACAGGCAACAGGGAAGTATGTGTAAGTAAAGTGACCAGATTTTAACATTGGTAAAGCAGGACACCACTGATGGGGTTCTGGGGCGGGGGTGGGAGGGGGGGAGTGTCAGGAGGTCTATTCCCTTCCTGTTCTCCCATTCCCTAGCTTGTCATGCATTCATGCATTCTTTTAAAAAATCGGGACTTTTTAGAAACACTGTGGGATGTGGGAAAAATTGTTTAAAATCAGGACTGTCCCATCAAAAGAGCGATCCCTGGAGAATGACACTATATTTGGTAAAGCAGAGGGGTAGAGAAACAGATGAAGACTCTCGAGGAGATGGGTTGACACAGCGGCTGAAACAGCATGCTCAACTATAAGAATGATTGTGATGATGGCACAGGATGCAGCAGTGTTTCATTCTGTCGTGCATGTGTTCAATGGTATCTAACACCATCAGAAGCAGAGGTCAAGGGGCCATATGGTAGAGAGGCTTCGGACAGGAGAGAGACTTGGCTGTTGGCTGAGAGATGGGTTGCTGTGAACCAAAGACTGTGTTGTACTGCTTGCTGACCCTGACTTATGGCAATCTATTAACTTCCCTTATTCACTGCCATTGAGTTAATTCCAGCTCATAGTGACCATGCAGGACAGAGTAGAACTGCTCCTGTGTTTCCAAGATTAACTCTGTATAGGAGCAAGACAACCTCACCTTTCTCTTTTAGGGTGATGAGTGGTTTTGAACTGTTGACCTGTGGTTAGCAGCTCAATATGCAGTCCATTAGACCTCTCCAGCGCATCACAACTTCCTTCACAAACAAAAAAATTGTGAAGAAATATATTACTATAGAAAATTGATAATTAAATAACCTAAATATTTTGAGTGAGCTATTTATATTGGCACATTCTAGCGGTCATGTACTTGATGTCAATTTCATAATTGGTATGTAGACGTGGAGTCTAGCCTGTCAATCTGGAGATAACAATTGAGTAGCCAATGAGGCCTCTGTGTGGGCATGACTTTCTCCAGAGAATTCTGGAAAGTCTACTGGTATTTTCCTCATGGAGATGAGAGGCCATCTCCTCAGTTTCTGGGAGTCACTCCACTGACAAGACAAGATGGCAGCATCTGAGGAATCAGAAGAGCCGGAGGAGAAACCACACGGCCTTACTCTGATGGAACCAGACCTCTGAAGCCAGAGGAGTCACAGACAGAGACCCCTGCCAATGCTGAGATGTTTCCATCACCAATGGATACTACTGATGAATCCTGAGCCCTGGAAACCAGGAGCCATGATGGAAACCCTGCCAGCTCTGGAACTCTGCACCCACTGGCTTGTGACTTCCTGAGTTGAAAGGAGACATTATAGACTGGTATCAGGCATATGGGCTAATATCAGACTTATGACTCTGAACTGGACTGGTTTACGATGCTTTTTCTACACGGACTCTGAAATGTTATCTTTAAAAATTTTAATAGGGGCTGAGCCCCGGTGGCGTAGTCGTTATGCGTGGGTCTGCGGCCCACTGGGATGGAGGTTCAATTCCAACTCCACAGGGGCAAAGGCTGGGCCTCCTACTCCCACCACCCGGGCAGTAATGCCCTAAAAAAATAATAAAATTTTTAATAGATCATTTTATTGGTGCATGTTACAGCTCTTATAACAATCCATGCATCCATTGTATTAAGCACATTTGTACATGTGTTGCTATCACCCTTTTCAAAATATTTTCTTTCTAGTTGAGCCCTTGGTTCCTCTTTTTTTTCCTTGCTTCCTCACCTTCCCACCCCCATGAACTCTCAATGAGGAGCTCAGTTTATCGGATAGATAGCTCCTGGCACAGTGATAGGGCTATAGGGACAAGTGGGCAGATGGCGGCCTCACTGGGGTCTAAGTTGGTATGGTCCAGGTGAACGGAGAGCTCTCAGAACCGGATTGCTGGTCCCCTGAGTTTGGGAGTGAGGCTAGATTTGGGAAAGGATGCCCTCTGGAGCAGGGATGTTCTCTCCATTATTATGCTTGCTGCTGGACCTGGGAGGGGCTGAGACAGCGATGATCCATGGACTGTTATTAATTTCATATCTTACACCATCCGCTGTCTCCCTTCACCCACATTCTGTTATTCCTCGTCTGGGGATGGGGTTGGAGAGAGGTGGAGAGAGGTGTTTTTATACATCAATCACTGTGCTCAGTTCCCCTTTTATCCCTCCTCTATCTTCATAGTATCAATACTCCCATTATTGTTCCTGAAGGGTTTATGCGTCCTGGGTTCTGTGTCTTGAGAGCTCTTATCTGTACCAGTGCACATGCTCTGGTCTGGCCAGATGGGTAAGCTAGCATTGGAGTCATGATAACGGGGGAGAGGGCAAGCATTAAAGAACTAGAGGACTGTTGCCTGTTCTTTTGGTGTTATGCTGCACCCTGGCCGGCTCATTTCTTACTTGTGAACCGTCTGTGAGGGGATGTCCAATTGTCTACAGACGGGCTTTGAGTCTCTCCTCTGATTTCCCTCATTTGCATCCATTTGATTGTTTGTTTTCTGTCTTCTGATGCCTGAAATGTGATACCTGATTGTGATCACACAGACTGCTGGTGTGCTTCGTCCATGTGGGTGTTCCCAGCCAGATAGCTGATTATCTTTAAGCCTTTAAGACTCCAGGTGTTTTATCTATTAATAGGTGGACTCTGTCAGTTTTCTTCACTACATTTGCTTATGAACTTATTTTATCTTCAGTGATTGTGTCAGGCGATCGTGTCAGAAAGGTGAGCATCATCAGAGAATGCCAAGCTATTAGAATAAGTAGTCCATCTGTTATACTTATTGCTTAACATGTAAATATATGTACATAGACCTTATCCCTATCATTCTATACAGACGTATTTACATATGTGCTTGCCTGTATTGATGCCTCTATAAATGTCTTTTGCCTCCGTATTCTTTCCTCGATTTGCTTTTACTTTCCCACTATGATGTTCAAACTTCATTCAGCTCTTAGTAATTCCTCTTGGCTACATTGCGCTTGATCAAACTCCACCAGGCATTCGATGCCCTCCACACCATCAATTTTAGATCACTGGCTGCTCCTTTGTACCTGGGTTTGTTTGCTTCCCTTCTCCTTACCTTCATCTTTACCTCTCTCAGGTCCCCCCTGCTCTGGACCGTCAGTCTGTTGACTGTGCCTCAGGATTGCTGATCCTACCTATCTTACTTAGTTACACTTGAGAAAGGGGGGGTTGTTCCAGTTCTGTCTGCCGATCCTTATGAATGTTTTCTGATCTAGTTTGATGATATGCCAAGCCCTGCTCTTGGGATTCCTTAGGGACTTCCTTGCTTTGCTCTCCTTGCTGCTCTGTTGCAGTTCCATTATGTTTCGCCATGGTAGGGGTTGGGGGGGGGGTGAGGGTGGGGGGGGTGTGGTCAAACCAGACACAATTCCAAACCTGTGTTTTCAGTCCTGTCATCTGTAGTGCTAAGGTTCAGTGAGGGCATGCCATGTCTCATGGTAGGGCTGCCCCTATGGTCCTCTCTGTACATTGGCTGCTCCAAGCAGGAATGTCATCCTTGGGGCTTGGTGGACCTGGTGCGGTTTTCTCCTCCTCTTTCTCTCCTTCCCTTTTAGTTTGCTCACATCTTTCTCTGAGCAGAATTGCTCCTCTCCCCGGGCTGTATCTTCAGAGCTATCCTCTGTAGTGCATTATTCTAGGAAAGGGGTCCATGTAGATGGAATTTGGCCAGCCCCAGAGACCTCCCTATTAGTCTGTTCCTTCATGCTGGTATGTTGCCTTCAAGGCTTGGTGCACCAGGTGGAGGTCTGGTCCCTCTCTCCCTTTCCTGTGGTGAATTAGCCTGTTTCCCCCATCTTTCTCTCTTCCCCTCCTGTTAGTTGACTGCCATATGTATCCCTGGGTTGAGTCTGACTCCTGCCAGAATGCCTGGACCTTGCCCCAGGGATTTATGCATTTAGTAACTTTCTCCCTATGCCCATTATGCCTTTTAAGCTTACCTCAGTGGACTAATGCTGTATTTGTCCTTTTGTGCATGGCTTACTTTGCTTCACATAATTTCCTCCAACTTTTCACATAGGTTGATGTGCTTCATGTGTTCCTCACCACTTTTTAGGCATGTGCAGTATTCCACTGTATCAGAGTTTTTTAACCCATTCATCCATTGATGGAAATGTAGGCTGTTTCCAAATCTTTGTGATTGTGAGCTGCGCTGCAATCAACACTTGGAGTGCAGATGTCTGGCTGTGGTCTGTTTCTTACCTCTTTTTGGTATATGCCCAGTAGAGGGGCTGCGGTGTATACTGTAGCTTGATTTCCATCTGTTTTAGGCATTGCCAAGTATATTTCCATAGTGGCTGCACATATCTACAAGGTCCTTTCTCACCATAGCCCCTCCAGTGCTTGTTGTTTTCTGATCTTTTGAATTGGGCTATCTTTGAGGGTGTTAGGTGGTATGTCATAGTTGTTTTAATTTGTGTTTCCCTTGTGGCTAAGGATCAGGAACATTTTTTCATTTGTTTATTGGTCATTCAGATTTCTGGCCTGGTGAAACTTCTCTTCGCGTCCTTTGTCCACCTCCTCAATGGACTATTAGTTCTTTTCTCATTGTAAGATAGCAGAGTATTGCAGATTTTAGCAATAAATCCTTTGTCTGATGTGCCATTGCTAAAGATGTTTTCAAAATCTGTGGGCTCCCATATTACTCTCTTGATGAATTCTTTCAATGTACTCAGGTGTGTTATCTTCAGTATATCCCACTTGTCAATTTGTGCTTCTTCTGTGTCTGTGTCCTTCCCTATTTCTGATAGTCTTTGTATTTCCTTTGCCAAAGTTCTCAGGTTTGTTCCAATTCCCTTACTAATGGCCCGAATAGTTTAGGATTTTACCTCAAGGTCTGTGACCCACTTTGAGTCTGTTCTTGTGCATTGAATGAGGTTAGAAAAATCTTGATCTTTCTGCAGATATATGTACACTTTTTCCAGCATCCACTTTCCATTTGATGTTTTGGGGCCCTTATCAAAGATCAATTGCTGGTATACTGATGATTTTATTTCTGGGTTTTCAGTTATTTTCTTTTGGCCAGAGTATCTGTCAATATGTCAGTACCATGCTGTTTTAACCACTGTGGCTATATAATAGGTTTTAAAGTCAGGTAAAGAACTACCTCTGACTTTGTTCTTCTTCTTGGTTTGCCCTAATACTACTCTTGCTGTTTCTTTTTTCATGCAATGTAATCATATTCCATAGTACCATCTAGTACATTATAATCAATCACTCAATCAAAAAGAAAGTTTCCACAAGGTGTTTGTTTTTTGTTTTTACTTCAATACCTTAAACAGATATTTTGGCAGGACTCACTCTGTCTCTTCATTCTTCATTCTTTCTGCTGTTTCACCTGTGGATCTTGAAATGAAGCCTCCAAGAGTCTTTAATCTGTTATACAGCTTATAGATTTTGCTGTGTCTGCCCCACAGTTATGTGAGTCAATTCCTTGAAATAAAGCTCTCTTTTTATAAAAAGTGTCTATATTGAATCAGATTTGGGTATAGATCTGTGTACACATATGAGTGCATATACATATATTACTCCGGTTCAATTTCTCTAGGGATACTTAGCTAGTCTATATCATTAATTGCATCTCAGCCTTTTAGCTAAGATCAAGAGTAGATAGTCTATATCCCAGAGATGTAGTATTTTTCAATAAAATTATTCTATGTCTAAATTTAGGTGTACTTTCTTGGGCATTCTTACATGATTGAAGTACACAGCAATCATATTAACTTAGATTTTATTCTATTTCCAGATCATCAGTTCTAAATAACATAGGTTATAATAATTGCATTTATTTCAAACCTACTAGCAGAAAGGTTTTCGTTACAGGCCCTCCTTCATTTTAGTGGCACTAGTTTGTTTTTTTTTTGGTGGGGGGGCATCACTGCTCTCTGGTGGTGGGAATAGGAGGCCCAACCCCACTGCTGGAATTGAACCTCCGTCCCAGTGGGCCGCAGTCCTGGGCACTAGTTTTAAATAGTTATATTAACGCTTATTTTTAGTACTAAATCATATTTACCAAATTTGTGCCAGTGAAGAGGTTACTTTTAGATTTCTTCTGCCACCATTTCTCCATTTTCAAAGATAAGAGAAAAATCTCTTTTACTGTTTTCACTTTGAAAAGCTGTCTTGGGTAGTTTGCATTTCATGAAGTTTATGCATATGGGTAAGTTGGATGATTTGCGATAGATATTTGATTTAGCTGTTGCATAAAAGATGTTGTTTTATGCTACTGTCATGAAGATAATTATTTATATGGAGAAGACTAAATTTTTTATATAACTGGAAAATCTCCACACTTTCTCCCCATATTTAATTATATAACAAATCTCAATGGTTCAGAGTATTAGTAGAGAGTACTGCAGACTGAACACTACTAGCCACAATAAGTTGGGAAGTACAGGTTACCTATGTCAAAAGGACAGGAATGTCTACAGGCAGTCATCGTCTACATTTTAAACATATCACAGTGCCAACGGACTTGTTGGGTTGAGGAAGCATAGACTGGAAACTGGAAATATCTGGGTCATCTTCTCAAATCTGTCTTTTTTATTAAAACTTTTATGTGAACAAATTTATGCCTTGACGCTAATGATAGTAGTTGCATCACAACACATTAGATACAATGCGTGTGATTAAAGAGAAGCACGTTTTTCTTTTTTCCGCTTCTCACAGAATGGTAAGATTCCATTCACTTTGCAATCAGTCCTTTTTGGTTGCTAGGAGGCTCCTACGGGGTCAAGTCTATGCCACTTAACTTTTAACAAAGAACTCAAGAGGAGTTATTTTCAAACCAGAATGTGTATAATCATAGTTTATTTTAAAATAGCCATTATGCAACATTTATGACAATTATATGCCCATTTTTCAATTTCCAAAAATGTTCTTAAAAACATTTTACATGACTTAAATCCAGTCCCCAGATATAATATTTAGAACAAGGTATAACATATTCCACATTGCAATCTGCAATCCCTTCTCATTTCTTTCTAAGAATTCCATCCAAGCTAAGAGGGAACTGGGCCAGGGAAGAACAAAGCTTTGGGTTTTTAAGTTTAATGTTTATGATGTTTTAAAAATTGCAACAAGAATTGTGTCATTATAAATGAGGGGGAGTACTGAGTGGGGACCCAAACCCCTTCAGTAGGTTAGAGAAGCCAGTCAGGGTACAAAGTGGTATGCAACTTTCCTCTAGTTCTCAAATGTTTCCTCCCACCCACCATCATGATCCCAATTCTACCTTACAAATCCAGCTAGGCCAGGGTATGTACAATGGAGCCGAAACATGGGGAATTCAGGACAGCTGATCCCTTCAGGACCAGTGGTGAGAGTGGTGATACCAGGAGGGAAGGTGGAGTGGAAGGGGGAAACCATTTGCAGGGATCTACATATGACCTTTCTGGAGTTCAGAGAGCGGGGAAGTGGGTGAAGGGACACATCAGGCAGAGTACAATATGAAAAAGTAATAACAATGTGGAAATTATTAAGGGTTTATAGGGGAGGGAGGAGAGATATGGGGAGCTGGTACTTGGGCCCTAAGTGGAGGGAGGATGTTTCGGGGGTGATGATGGCAACAGGTATGCATACAATGGTCTGCATACAATTGACGCATGTATTCATCGTGATGGGAGTTGTATGTTTATAATTTATATAAAAATATTTATATAAAAAAAACTCCAATGGGAATATAAACTCAAACCCACTTTGATTCAATCCTGCTTCACAGTGACCTTGTAGGACAGAGGAGAGCTGCACCTGAGGGTGTCCAAGGCTGCAAAGCTCAGTTTTCTCCCCAGGAGTAACAGGTAGCTTTGAACCGCCAACTTCGGGGTTAGCAGTTCAACATCTAGCTCCTCAGGGATGCTTAATGATAATACAGAAGCATTAAACTAATGGATATTCTTAATCTGGTGCAGCTGAAAGATAAAAGCCCATTCCTTCCACAACTTGTCTCCACCCCTATTAACACTTGTCAGCAGTTTCCTGTGTATCTTATTAGTCACTGCTCATGACACACAGATATGTCCAATGAGTCTAAAAAAAGCACCTACTAAATCTTTTGTACAGGACATTTTACCTATTTCTCCCCAAATCAGTAATATAGCCTATTGGTTGATAGGTAGTATTAGGTTCACTCCTTGGCTTCTCATGAGAAAGAATTCATGCCAAAGCCTGCTTTGTCATCCAAATGAGTTTTTATAAAGGATAGAAGTTTCTGGTTTTATAGTTAACTCAACACCCCTACATGTAGTGACCTGAGGTCCGAGAGTGGGAGACTGTGGCCCGGCACAGCAAAACCTCAAAAGAACAGCTGGAAAAGAGAGAGGTAGTCTTCAGGTTTGTGTTAGTCTGGGTAGACTAGAGAAACAAATTCATAAACACACATATGTATATAAGGGAAAGCTTTATATACAAGAAGAATGGAACATTGAGAAAGCATCCCGATCCAGTCCAGTCCAAGTCCATAAGTCTCATATTGGCCCATATGTCCAATACCAATCCAGTAGTCCTCTTCAGACTCATGAAGCACATGCAATGACATCAGGACAATCACAGGCCAGTGGATGCAGAGTCTGGTGTATCCAGTGGTGGTAGAAGAATCTCAATGCTGGCAGGGGTCTCCCCATAGCCTCCCAAGCATCTCAGCACTGGCAGGAGACTCCATGTGGCTTCTCCAGCCCCAGAGGTCTGGTTTTATCAGGGTAAGCCCATGTGGCTTCTCCTCTGACTCCTCCAAGACTCAGAGTCAATGCTGCCATCTTGCCAATCAAGTGTCTCCAAGGAACTGACTCTGTAGTCTCTCACCTTCATGGGAGAAATACCAGGAGATTTCCCAGAATTCTCAGAGAAAGCCATGCCCACATGGAGGTCTTATTGGCCATCTCTCTATCAACAGAATAGACGCCACCCCTACATTCCCAGTTCTGAAATTGACACAGATCAGTGACTGCCACAAGGTTCCAGTATTTTGGGCCCTCTGGCTGGGAGGTGTGGTCAATGGTACTGGCTTATCCTCTTGGCTGGATTAAATACACCTGGCCTCGTTTGAGCTAACCCAGGTGTAGCATGCACCTACATGTACTGTCCACCTGAATCAGGGGCCTGAATAGGTGCATGCCCTTTTGCTTTTATTGGTTTCCAACCTCCTGTAGGGGGCCTCTAGGCACAGGGAGGGACCACCTCCTCTCTTGCTGCCTAACATTGTTCACTTACTCTCTGAAATGATGGCATTATAATCTGTGGTATGGGTCTACCATGATCCAATTTCTTTTCTATTTTTGGACAGATCTCTCTAGTTTGATACTCTTAATTTATGTAAGTGTTGGTACTTAATGTAATCTTATAAAAAGTAAACCAAGAGTATCCAATGGGTAATTTCATTTTATTCTAGTTAAAAAAATTAATGTGTTAAATAAATATTTATAAAGCAGCTGCCATGTGATGAGAAAGCGCATTGCTAAGCACTTGAGGATTAACAAAGTATAATATTAAAGGCTTTACCCCTAAGGAGTTTATAGTGCAGTAAAGTGCTATGGAAAGTGATGTGCTCATGGCTTGAACCTAATTATTTTAATCACATGCTTTCATCTTTAATTGATGCACAACGGATTCCAGTACAAATTTCAAAGTAGGTTTAAAAAATCTCCATAGTTTTGCCCAATAAGTTACCACAAACTTAGCTGCTTCAAACAATATACACTTATTATTCACATATCCTATGTGCCAAGGCTCTACACATAGTTTAGCTGAGGCTTCTGCTACAGGCTTTCTCACAAGTTTGCAGTTCAAATTTTGACCAGGCGGCTCGTTGGAGTCTCGTGTGGAGAACATGCTCGTTGGCAAGATTCCATTTAGCAAATTGCTGGCTGTTGGTTGGAAGCCACCCTTAGTTCCTTGCCATGTGGCCTCTTCATATGGCGGCTTATTTTTATCAAAGCCAGCGAGGAAGAAGGTCAATAAACAGAATCTGTTCGCAAGACAAAAGTTAATATCTTTGGTAACAAGATCATGCAAGTTTGTTCCACTGTCTTTGTTGAATCCTATTGGTTAAAAGAAAGTCAGGGTCCCACTCCCACTCCAGGAGAGAGAATGCCACAAGGCTGTGAAGCCCAGATGGCACGGATTATTGGGTGCCACTTCAGAGTCTGTTAGCCACAATTGACAAATGAACCCCCAAAGTGATAAAGCTTTACATATGATCAATTTCCAGAGGTATCGATAACACGTATAACAGATATTCAGAAACCCATGAGAGCACTGTACTAACACAAAGAAAAAACTAGCTACATGTTTTAGCCCAAGTTGCTTTCTCTTGTTGGACTTGTGTCTGGATCCTTCAAAGTAGTTAATAGGCCGTGGGAACATTAGAGGCCCAAACATTTTTGGTCGCAAACAGTGAACCTCAGTTTTGAGATCTGCAAAATTGTATTTATTAGTATTACCTCTTCGGGTCAGTTCAAAATTCGAGTCTACAAGTAGAACTCATCAACTTTGAGATAATTTCCTTCCCGAAAGACATTAAACATATTCATGATGTGATTTTAAAAATTCTATTTTTTTCTTTTGTGACATGTAGAACACTGGTTTCAGCCTTTGTTGGAGAAAGTGCCCTACCACGTTTTGTAAAACACAAGCACACGTCTCCAGGCAACAGGGAAGTCACTTCAGTGCAGGCTGGTGGCCTGAGTTTCTGAATGTTGCCTAAGAGTTCTGTGCCAGAGAATGGAAGATTATGGAAGAGGGAAAAAGAAGCTTTGAATTCTTTCCTTTCTTTTTCACTCACAAGAAGGAATCACTCGCCGGGACTAGATATCCAGCTCTTTCCAAGTTCAGGCTACAGAAAATGGGTCGCAGGAAATTGAAAGGGCATGATATAGGCAGAATCATAATCAGGGGGATCATTAGAAATGGGTAGAAAGGCATGGCATTTGAATTAGAAAGGAGGTAAACACAAAAAGCCTCCTTTGCATGAACCTGCCCTGAAGAGTGGAAACATGCGGATCCTTCAAAACCGTAGGAGAAATGACAATACACACAGTGTGCCTGAGTAAGTAAGTGTGACAGAGTCCGCCTGAAAAAGGGAGCAAAATCAACAAAATGAAATCATTCTACTGGAGTATTTTTTTGTTTAGTTTTTTGGGCATCATTGCTCTCTGGTGGTGGGAGTAGGAGGCCCAGTGTTGCTGCTGGATTTGAACCTCCAACCCAGTGGGCCGCAGTCCCGTGCACAACCACTACGCCACCAGGGCGCAGCCCCACTACCGGTGTATTCTAACACATCCTTCTGGGATGAATTTTTAAATTTAGAGATGGTGGGAAAGTAGGCTAAAACATAATTTCTAAGAAACAAATTCCACTATCAAATCATTATTCTTTCGCAAATTGCCTGCTTTTCCTGCATGTCATTTTCTGGAAAGTCATGCTGACCTTTCTGCCATGCCAATCCAAGTAATTTTATCCTGATTTGTAAGGTTTGATTGCATTTTCCCTGTTATGTTTCCTTATTCAAACCTCTGGATAATAAATCTGCAATCTCTTTCTGTCGGTGAGTTTTTGAACTTCATTTGTCATCTTTCCCATGAGTTCACCCAGCTTGATTTATTGAAGTTGTTTGAAATGACATCTTGATTTTTTTTATATCTTAGAATGATTCTATTTGAGTCTCCCCTGGATATTAAGTTCCCATGAGACTGAATAAGTAGAATTGGTCCCCAGAGGCCTACCTTTACTCTATCTGTGGGGGCAGTCAGTATAAGCGTAGTTGGACAGCGACTCTGGTACGGTCTTCTATGTCTCCAAAAGGAAAAACAAAGCCAAACAGCTCAGTGGGTTGGGAAACTAGTATGACATGGTATTCGCAGTAGAAGTTTAAAAATCTGGAAAATTCGGGGCTGAGCCCCGGTGGCGTAGTGGTTGTGCGCGGGACTGCGGCCCACTGGGATGGAGGTTCAACTCCAGCTCCACGGAGCAAAGGCTGGGCCTCCTACTCCCACCACAAGAGGGCAGTGATGCCGAAAAAAACAAAAAAAAAATCTGGAAAATTCCAGACTGGGGTGGGGGATGAGATTGCAGAACAGATAGGATGCCAAGGAGTGGGCTGTGTAATTGAGGGGGGAAATTAAAGGACAACAGACAAAGCATGCATGTGCTCACTTCTTCCATGAAGACAAAGAGCGGAGAGTGAATCTATTCTCCAACAGGTTTATACAACCTGGGAGCATGTAAGCCATGTCACACACATATGTAACAGGAAGTGGAAGCCTATGGAACAGGAAGGGGAGGTACCAGGGGCATACACCTGTCAGGAAGGCACATATATAATGGAATGGGCAGGCCATTTTATGTAGTTCATACATAATCTGAGCAAATTCAGGTATAATCTTAACCTTGGCCATTCCTGAGCTGCTTTGATCTTAGATGACCCTGAGCTCTTCTCCAGGGGAATAATCTAAAGCCATTATCAGAGAGGGATGGGCCATACTAAGGGAGGGGCAGACAAAAGGTCCTGATCACACCCAAAGACAGCCTTTGGGTATACCAGAGCCATGTGCTTATAAGCAACATCTTTACAATGGCGTTATTGTGGGGAGACATTCTGGGGAATAACATTGAGTTAGGAGAATGTGACTGGGACTTATCTTCCACTCAGGAGCATGATGGCCTTACTCCACCAGAGTATACCTCCCTGACTTAATTATAAGCATAGAAAATTTGCCCATAAACACTTTCTTCCCAATTCTCAGTTTCTCACACCAAACAGGTTCACCTCACACAGAAAATAGTTTGCATTGATGCTAGGTCTACACAGGTTCATTCGCCTAAGACCTATCCATTTTATTGACAAGCTCCACAAACAATTGATTTGGGAAGAATCAACAACAACGCTTACTCTCCTGGCTTAAAATGCAGAAACACACAGAAAATGTCTAGGTTCTCATATTATGAACAGAACTTTGGAGATCAATGCTCCCCATATGTTTTCACACATCTGCTTTCATTGTGATCCTGCTAACATGCATGAATATTGAGGGCAGCCCACTGCGTCACCTTTCTTTTCCATTCCTGTCTCTTTTCTGCCTTCTCTCCTCCGCCCTGCCCAGCCCACCTGGTGGCAGGGTGGTTCGTTTGCTGACATTTCAGTAGCTTCCCGATACTAGATGCATGGCACCACCAGAATCCCTGACTTTGCTCCATCTTCCACAAAAGTGGGCAGCCAGGGATGGAGGGGGAGAAGGCAGGAAATCAATATTACACATCTGTTGTTGTTAGAAGCCACTGAGTCATTCCTGGTCACAGAAACCCTATGTACAACTTAAGTGTAGGGCCCCACCCTCCCACTGTTCCACCCCAGCCTCACCATTATGGTTATGTTTGAGTCCATGGTTCCAGCCATTGAATCAGTCCACCTCAACAAAGGTCTTCCTCTTTTTTACTCACCTTCTACTTTGACAAATGCGATGACCTTTTCCAGGGACTGACCTCTCTTGACAATATATTCAAAATATGTGGGATGAAATCTCACCATCCTCCCTTCTCAGGAGCACTCTGGCTGTATTTCTTCAAAAGAAAGATTTGATTTTCTAACAGTCCATAGTACTTTCAATATTCTCTTCCAGCACCATAATTCTAATGCATTGATTATTTTTCAGTCTTCCTTATTCAATGTCCAACTTTCACATGCATAAGTGGTGAATGAAAATATCATGGATTGGGCCATGCATACCTAAATCCTTAAGGTCACTTTCTTGCTTTTCAACACTTAAAGGTGGTCTTGTGGAGCAGATTTACCCAATGCAATTCATCTATTGATCTCTGGATTGCTATTCCATGGGCACTGATGGTGAATCCAAGCATGAAAAAATCCTTAAAATTGTTCTCCATTTATCATGATGTTACCTATTGGTCCTGTTATGAGGCTTATGGTTGTCTTTACATTGAATTGCAATCCATTCTGAAAGCCGGGTTAGGTAGCCCGATAAGGGGCTATTCCTCTTCATGCCAGGGAAACCCCTAAAGGATGTTGCTGCAGAGAATCAGGTAAGCTCAGCCAGCTCATATTCAGGTCCCGGAGCCAGGAAGCCAGTACCCCTGAGTAGGCCCCCGTCTAGGCCAGGTGGGCTTAATTCAGCCAATGAGGTCAACCACCACTGTCCATCATGCCTTGGAAGGCCCTAAAAAAGTTGGAACCAGGAGACCATCCCCTCTTTTCCCAACTGCTGCTCTGTGGTCCCGCACTGCCGGGCTGCAGGTTACGTGACCCACTCCCAGGCTCTCTGGCTTGTGTACAGTTCACTCGAATGCCCCAAACTGCTGCTATCCTTTATAAAACCCCACTTGGATCAAAAACTAGGCTTCTGCATGAGTTCTTTCTTGTGTGAAGCCAAGGACCAAGGTATTTCTCACCAGAGAAATTTTATCAGCTATCTATAATTCTCAATCTTTATCAGCAAGTGCGTCAAGCCCTCTTCTCTTCCAGAAAGACTGCCTCCAATTCCAGTCATTGTCATCATATAGTCCAAAATCTCAGATTGTGTACTCGGTATACTGATTTTAAAGCCTGCACAGTTTTATTGGCCTGTCGGAACCACAGTCTCTGGGTCCATGTTTATGTTCCACATGAGCACAAGGAAGTGTTCTGGAATTCCCGTGTTCTCTGATGAACAGAAGTGAGCCATTGTCAGATTTTGCACGAAGGTTTCCTTTTTCTGCATTGACATTAATGCACACGCAAGAGAAAGAAGAGCAAAATGAGAACACTCAGGAAGAGAAGATAGGGAAGATATATCCAAGGCCAGACTCTTGTTCACCTCATGGCATTTTTTAAAGAAGAATTTGGGCTACAGAGGTAGGAAGCTTTGAAAACCAGATGCTCTGATGACGGATCTAGAGCAGGCGGAGAAGGCTAACACAGCGCGCCTTATCTTGGGAGTGAAATCACACATTGACTCTTTGAAAGAGGGAGGCAATTTGAATTACTTGGCTTCAATGCATTGACTTTCTAAAAGTCCAGCTATATAACTATTTGCACGTAGAGCACCTCCTAAAAACGAGATGGAAAATCATTTGCAGAAAGGGACATCTCACTTTCTCCCACCGAGCACCCAGTGTGATGCCTATAAAGAAACACGCATTGATAAAGTGTTGGAAGTGATTTTCCAGGTCAATCTCTGCATTACAACAAATATAGATTCAAGCAGAAAAGTAAACCTTAAATTGCTTACTCTCTTTTGTAACCGCAGTCCCACTTGCTTCTGCCTAGATTGTTACACAAGCAAATAAATCCTTTTAATTGGCCCACCCCTGGGGCAAACAGCCCACCCCAGTGAGTAATCATGGGGAAGAGTGGAGGCTGCTGAGGTGGGGGGCATCCTGCTGAACAATTTTTGCTTTTATTTTACCAACTGACTTTAAAAGGCAGCATTGTAGCCTGGCATTAAATATTTAAGAATGATATTAAGGTAAGATTGATTCATTTAACAGGCATAATGGAGTGGGGAAGCCGCATGGAGTGACTAAAGGGCTTCACAGTTGGAAATCTATGCTAGCAGGCATCAATCCGCACCTGGTAATGGCCATGAATAGTCTCGCAGTCTTGCTATTTAAATAAATTGATGTGCAATTCATCTGCTGTTTAGAGCCATTGGAAATGCACTGCACTAACTCTATTCCTTGGCAAGCATCCCAATTAAGTGCCCAGGCCGTTTATCAGAATGCCAAGTGCAGTTCAACTTGCTACCCAGTTTCTCCCATTTTCCCAAATGGAAAGCTGTCTACAGGGGCGATGGGAGTTGGCCAGAGCAGCAGGGTGCAGTGGAAATGATACTGCAGGCAGATGACTGCAGTTAAGTTCTGATTTCTTCACTAGCAGTATCTATCATGACCTCTTCCAAAATGTATTCCTTTAGCTCTGTAATGGGAAGAATAATATGCCTGTTTTATTTATTTGGGAGGCACAAAACAAGATGGTAAAAGTGAAAACGCATTTTGGTTTTAAAAGTTACTATGTAAATGATGAGCTATCGCTTGTAGTATAACTCTTGCAACGGCAGTGCAAAGGCCTGCCACTGGTGTTCTGCGCACCTTTTTCCTATTCTCTTCTTGTTTTGATCAGACAACCTCAGATCAGGGAGAATAAAAGTGTCAGTCCTTTAAAAGCTCACACCTTAGGAGATACATAGGCTTGTATTTCT
The DNA here is from genome assembly GCA_004026705.1 of Nesogale talazaci. NCBI lineage: Eukaryota > Metazoa > Chordata > Mammalia > Afrosoricida > Tenrecidae > Nesogale > Nesogale talazaci. The sequence goes on along the minus strand of PVJH01008479.1, from coordinate 9,921 downwards.
TGGTGCTAAAACGTTCAGACTGGTCTCGTAGTTTTATTAGCTACTTTTTGGTGAAATATAAATCAATAGGATAGCACTTGAAAAAACACTTAAAAATAGGTATGATCATAAACAGCAGCCAGCTAATTTGAGAGTTTTATTTATTTTATGAAAAGGCTTTAAAAAAAACAGATTTCTGTTGATTCTAGTCACTTTAAAACATGTCATCACCTCTTCAGTCTTTCCCAGTTGGATGTACTTGGCAGACTGGTTGGGGAATATAGAAATATGATTTATGCCTTTTAATTTTAGAGAAATATAACTCGGAACAAATTAAGTTCATGCCTTGCATTGAAATGGGAGTTAGGGGGGGAAAAGTGCTTACTTGTCAATAATGAATTGTTTTCCACTGAAAAGGTTGAAGCAAGCAATAAGATGGGTTATAATCATTTGTGGTCCATGTGTCTCTGCTGATTCAATTAAGTGAAGTGCACAGTAGTCCAGTAAAGTTGCAGTGGATTGATAGAGCATGTATGTTAGGCATTATGTTGACTTACGTTGTTTACCACTTTAATCCTTTTACTGTTTGCTCTTCTAATTATCTTGTGTGCATTATTAAATACAATAATTAATAATATGGCTGACTGTAGTCTGCTTAAATATTAATGAGTAATATGCTACCTTCCCTATGATTTAACCTGATGGGTGACTTTGTAAAATGAAGATATTTCCATTAAAAGTCAGGTAGGAGGGCTCAGCCCCAGTGGCGTAGTAGTTGTGCGCGGGACTGCGGCCTACTGGGTTGGAGGTTCAAATCCAGCAGCAGCTCTTCAGAAGCATGGCTGGGCCTCCTACTCCCACCACCAGAGGGCAGTGATGCCCCCAAACAAAGCAAAACAAAAGTCACGTAGCATACAGAATACTTACCTACATCCAAATGAGACCCTAAGCAGTGTCTTCTTCTCTGTAGCAAGGTGACATTTTTGTACTTGCTTTCACTAGATACTGACAATTGCCATTATATAAACTATATCTCAGCTGTCTATTCAGCTTTCCTCTTTTGATTTTTATCTTTTCTGGCTGTTACCAGCATTATTGTTTCAACATGAATCTAATTTGTATCAAGTTTGTTTTGTTTAGGAATCAACAGGTGCATAAAAACAAACCAAAAGAAACTGGCCATATTAATAAAGTTTAGTGGAAAAAACTGTTGGCTTCTCTTCCCACATTTGCTTGGATTAGAATTTGTCAAAGCATTAAATAGAAACAGCGGTAGGAGGTGAATAGGGAGGTAACAGAGAAAACAGGTAAAGAATCCTGCCTGTATTCTTCATATGATAGGTACTTCAATTCTTAACCATCCTTTTACTGTAACAAAAATCCAATAAAATTCACAATTCTCATTTTTAATGACATTATCTTCCTCCACCTAATATTGTCATTTTCTAATCATATTTTATGAAAGTATAATCTTCAAAATAAAAAATGCAAGTACAAAAGAACACATGTTGAGAATTTATTTAATTTACTGCTTATTGAAGGAGACATTAAGATGTTCCAATTCTCTCAAGGCAGAATCTTAAGGACAGCCCTCCGTAAGTGATCAAGAATGCTTAAATGAATTTGCTAATAGGTACTGTGGCAGTTACATAATCTCTTGGGAAGGGGTGGAGCCTAGCCTGTCAATCAGGTTATAGCCAATGACACCTCTGTGTGGACAAGACCTTTTTCTATGGATCATGGGAACTTCTGTCTTTCTCTCTGCAGGTGGGACACACACTTTCCCTGCTTCACCTTCCTGTGAGACATTCCTGTTGACAAGACACATGGAGCTATGCTGATGGCAATGAGAGTTTTGGGACTGGAGAATACCCAAGCCAGCCATGTCATTGGATCCACAAGACTTTCTGCCCACTGCCCTGTGGTCTTCCTGTACTTGATTTTCTTGCACGTGTTGTGTGAGTCTAAGGAGGAATTTACAGACTGGTATTGAGCATATGGGGTAATATCAGATTTATGCACTTGATCTGAATTGCCTGGGATGTTTTCCTAATGCACAGTTGCTCTTTGATATAAAATTCCCTCTTAAATATGTATGAATTTCTCTCTGGATTTGTTTCTCTAGTCAAACCTGACTAACATACCATGCTAACACAGATACAAAGCTCAACATGCAGTGGACACTCAAGCTTAATATTTGGACCCATCTTTCCTATGGGTGAAAATCAAGTCTACCTTTATCAGAAAAATTCCTTGGATAATAACCTATTTCATTACTCAATTTCTTCCAGTTTTTTGAGAGTACTCAAGAGATTTCTATTCTGAGAAACCTACCTTCAGGCCAGATTGACTGATTGAAGAAGGAGGAACTTTGCCTTTTTGGAAATCTTGCACTTGTGATCTGTGCTAGCGGCTCTTTGCTATACAGAACCATGAAGGTAGCTCCTCTCTGGGACTGAATGTTAAAGGGAGCCTGTGGCAGGCTGAAATGCTTGCTAGGTGATCACCTGGACCTTCTCTTTGAGTAGAAGTAGAAGAAATGCAGCAATAAAGAGATGGGAGGTGGGTTGAGTTTGGCCACTGACACCCATGGACTTGGTTCATAGGAAATAGAAAAGACGAGAGTGGGCTGACTGGTCTAAGTTCATGACCTAGCATGAGAGGGCTAGGCATGTTGAGAATTTGTGATGGGACCATGGTCTAAAGGGAAGGCAATGAATGGATTCCGTGATGTGGCTAAGTGAGACAGCCCACTTTGAGCTGACCAGAAGCCACCAAAGGAAGAGAAGCTGTTTGAGTCTGTGAACTGGTGCATCTTGCTGCTGACTTTATGGGCGACCTGTCCTGATTTGACTTTGCTAATGGATGCACACTTCACAAGGTTCCATCTGGAATGAAGATTCTTCACTTTGAAAGATATGATTGTTTCCTCAGAGCACTGGGTTGATGTAAGTGGGCAATATAGAAACTGGATACCCAAAATTGGGGGGATAAAGGCCCGAAGTGGTTGGTTTACAAACTCTCATAGGTGAGGGAATATATATTCATAGAATTATAGGTTCAAGGTGTAGCTATTATGAAACTGCAATTGTAAGGCATAAGATATTTTTTATTTTGTTTTATTCACTTACAGAATGCGATTTTTAAATGATGGTGGTACATGCTGAATTGTGTGCATTTTAGCTTTATCCTGTTACATTTGGATATGGTTTTATTGTTTATTTGAAAGTTACATATGGTTACAGAGTTATGTAAAAGTGTGAAATTGACAAGGGGTGGTCTGTGGCAATCATGTACTCATGTGTCAATTTCATGATTGGAAGTGTAGGGGTGGAATCTGGTCTGTCACTCCGGAGATAGCCAATGAGCCCTCTGTGTGGGCCTGGTATTCTCCTGAGAATTCTGGGAAGTCTCTCGGTATTTCCCAGTAGAGAGGCTTGACTCAGTCTCTGAGACGATGAACTACTGACAAGATGAGTTGGCCCTGATGGAGCCAAACCTCTGGGGCCAGAGAAGCCACATGGAGACTCCTGCCAGTGCTGAGATACTCAGGAGGCCACAGAACCCTGCAAGGGCTGAGATGCTTCTACTGTTATCAGACACATAAGACTCTGCACCCACTGGTCTGTGATTGTCCTGGTGTCATTGCACGTCTTTGTAAGTCAGAAGGAGACTTTCTAGACATGTATCAGACATATGGACTAATATTGGACTTATGACATTGGACTGGACTGGGTTGTGATGCTTTCTCAATGTTCCATTCCTCTTGTATATAAATCTTTCCCTTATATCCATGTGCACGTTTATGAATTTGCTTCTCTATTCTACCCAGACTAACAGACTTGCCTAGGGTTTTAACCATGCAATGCCAGTTTATGACACAGATCTTCTCCCAGGAGGAGAGGGACAAAAGGGATCACTTGCACTGAGGATGAAGCAAAGATCACATCTGGACTGCTACTTTAGTTTGCTCATGGATGGGTACCAGATGATGGCCTATCTGAGAATCAATCAACCCAGAGAAGATCCTTTAAAAACTCCAGAAAACCAGGGGTCAGATTACAGGAGTGTTGTCCAAGGATTCAGGAAGCCAGAGATTAGATAGGGCAGGAAACTTGATTTAGAGCAGAAAATTTGGTTGTTTACATCTCAGTTTAGGCCCCTGGTTGATGCCCGGGTATGCAGTGTATCTATAGAAGAGAATGAGCTTCTGGATAGAGAAGTTGACCTTCTCCTGTGTTGGAAGGCTATGGTGCTCTTTTGGACAGTACAGACCTGACAAGGAATATTATTTCTAAGCCAAGTAAACTTGTTTTGGAACTGAGACCTCCCAAACTGAGAACTCCATATGAAATTTGGGCCCTTGTCGTTAAGGCTTTAACCATGTAGAGGAGAGCCTTGTCACATCGGACATCTTGCAATTCCAAGTGATAAGTGAAACTATATCAGTCCAGTGGCTTTTGTGGATTCATAAGTCAAAGAAAACCTTTTATCTTAAATTTAAACTTTATTTGTCTTAAAAGAGCAATGAAATCAATAGAAGTTAAACTAATTTACCTTTAAATAATTAAAATCTTGGTTTGCAATGACTATTATGTGTCCAGATAGTCAATTGCTTCCATTTTTAAAGTATATTGAAACATCTGTTTTCATTAAATAGGAAGGGATTTTAGCCACACAAATGGCAAAACTTATATCAGATACTGCATTCCAAGTCTATTCTTTTCTGACCATTTTATCCTTAAATGAACATTGCAGTGTAATCATTATTCACCTAAGGATAAGAGTATATGTACAATTTAACATAAATATAAACAATCAGTTCATCTAACCTACCTGGTTGCTTTGGAACTAATAATATACTTTACTGCTTCTTAACTTAAGTTCAAATTGCATGTATGCATTCTCTGAAGTTGGGTTTTGGGAGAGAGACAACAAAATTTCCCAGTAAACAGAGATATAGGAAAGGGTTTGGGGAATTCTGTGAAACCAACCTCATGTTTTTATAAAATAAATAGTACTAAAATGCTAGCATCAGTGTTTTGTTCACTGCAGAAGTACTTGGAAAGTAACGTTGCCTTGCCTTCTAGATTAATTTTTTTAAGTTTAAATTTATCAGTCTTTATTTGTCAATCAAACAATATTAGACCCAAACAATTCTCTTTGCATTGTGTATGCTATGCTAATGGAATTATCCTCTCTGACTTAAAACACTCAATCTTGAGATTTCTGATAATACTTCCTCTTTCACAAGTTTTGGATGAATGCACATAATGTATCAGGAAAATAATTTTTGGTTAAAATTGATTGTTTTGAAATGTGCCACCTAAAATTACCTTTAAAGGAAATCAATCACCAGTCTCCGCATCTTAGCTTGCTGAAATAGATAATTTCAGCTCAGATTAATTTCCCAAGGTGATGGATGTTGATAAAAATGTAATATTAAAATTACAAATGAATTGTGCTCTATCCATTACCTATTTCCTACAAAGGGATTGAACAGACTTAGCTAAGTAATTCTTTCTTTACTAATAATTGGGTGCTAATATTACAAAGCAACTGATATCCATGATACCTTCCACATAATCCAAACTATTTAAACTTGTGTGGCCTTAGTTTCCTTATCATAAATGAAGAGTAATAGGTGATACATTCTCATTGGGCTGCTTTGAGGATTAAATGCAGCAGTTCAATGGTTAGGCACTAGGCTGCTAATGAAAAAGTCAACCTTTGCAACCCATGGGCTGCTTCACTGAAGAAAGATGTAGCAGTCTGCTTCCATAAAGATTTACAACCTCAGTAACCATATTAACAGCAACAACAACAAGAAGCAAGCCAGCACACAAACCTCAAACTCAAGCCCAGCAGCTGATTCTGACTCTAAGCAACTCCTGCGGAGGGTCCTATATCTTCCCCCCTGTACAGAGATTCATTTTTCTCCCATGGGAGCTGCTGCCGATCCTGGAAACTCACAGGGACAGTCTACCCTCTCGTGCTGGATCTCTGTGAGTTGGCATTGATGGTCGTGAGGTTTTGGAAAACATTCCTGTCTCCACGTATGCAAAATTGCCCTGATCGAACTGAGTTCTCCAACTTTTCTTGTCAGAGAGCTGAGCTCACCTGTTAAACATCAAAACAGTTAAGGCGCCAAAATATACAAAAATATGCTCTGATGGTTTAAAATCTACTTCTGGGATATAAGTGAGAGCGAGATGGAGAAAGCATGTCAGCTTCCTAGGAATGGAAGCAGGTGAGTGAAATGGATCCGGACCAAGTTGGGACCATCCCTGCTCAGCAAGCCTTGAGCACAGAGATGCAACAGTTGTAGGGACATCTGGGTAGACACTGGGGCGAGAGGAAAAATACTGTGTGTTCTGACATTGTGGGGCAAAGTGTCTTCCAGTTTTTCTTCCAGCCTTCTGGTAAGGAGGCTTTGTCTGAGCCGCTCCGAGGACGACTGCGTTTGGAAGCAGTTACGCTAGAAAAGGAGATATTCCCTTCAGAAATGGGCTGTGGCAAGTCTGGTTGGAGAGGGCAGCTGCCTCCCTGAGACCTTTGTAAATTGCCTTTGGTTCAGCTTGAACAATCACTCAGAGGTGTTTAATCAAGAATGAAAAGACTCAATGATTCCAAAAAAAAAAAAAAAAAGGAGGGGGAAAGAGGAGCTTATACTCATGGCTCAAGTAAAAAATATATGGAAATGAAGATCACAACATGTGTATAAATGTGCTTGATACAAAGGATGCATTGAATGCTCTAAGAGCTGTAAGAGCCCCCCATAAAACTATTGGAAATAAAGGAATGAAGAGACTCAATTCCTTCTTTCTCTCTCTGTAAGAGGTATCCTCCTTTTGAGGCTGGCTCTTGCATGAGAGATGCCAACTAGTAGGTTACTAGTTGGACACAAGCCATTTTTACTCTCCAGGGCTCTTATCTGAGCTCTGGTGGTGCAGTGGTTATATGTTGGGCTCCTAACCACAGTCAGTAGTTCTAAACTACCAGATGAGACTTTCTGCTTCTGTAAAGAGGTGGTCTTCAAAACTCAAAGGAACAGTTGTATCCTGTCCTTGACAGCAATAAGTATGGCAGTAGTAGCATTAGGAGCAGAGGCCTTATGAATTTGAGGGAAGAAGATCTTGAATCTGAAAATAAGCAAAGCTCATACATTATGATTATTCAAATAGGTTATATTTTTTTCAAGGCTGTCCCTGATAACTTGGTCTGCAACCGCAAGAACCAAAGGGCCTTCACAAAGCAATCGGACCTTAAAAGAGTCCTGGTGGAATAGTGGGCTATACGTTAGCCTGCTGTCTCTAAGGTCAGCTGTTAGAAATGAATATTTGCAGGAAGCAGATAAGGCGTTCAGCTTCTGTAAGGAGCTACAGTCCCAGAAATCCACAGGAATAGTTCTACTCTGTCCTACAGGGTTCCTGTGACACAGAATTGTTTCAATGACAACAAGTTGAGTTTTGATCCCTTTTTTGAGTATCAGTTTTCTCATCTTAAAATTTAACCAAATGATCCTACCTGTCAAATTACTCTGAAAATAAAAATTTTTAAAAGCATGGTTAGAAAAATGCTTTCTAAGATTAGGATAACGATTGTGCTTATTCCCGTCCATCTTCATACAAAGTTCCTCAACTTTTTGGGGGCCATAATCCCATTTGCAAGTCCCCTCCATTTCAAAGACCCACATGATCCCTGTGCATATCTCGCACCTCACAAAACCAAAGCTCGTGCTGGTGCATCTCAGGAAAATACTTGATCAGATCTCAATTTCATGGGACCCCATCCACATGTGACTTCAGATGAATGAAGAGTTCAAATAAGTGAAACAAAGAGCCCTAACCCCAAACAGATTTGAAGAGTCCAATGGCCATTGAGCCCAGAGGGATCTCAGAGGGATCTCAGAGTCACTGCTGGGGGTGGTGGTGGCTGCTCTTCTGGTCCTTTGTCTACTCCTGTGACAGGTAACAGAAGTTTATGGAGAGCATTTGGAGGCAGAACTCTTAGCAAACACAATCCCTGAGATTTCAGATCATGCACAGTAAAATTCAAACAGACACTTGAGGAATCTTAACATTTGGATGTTAAGATATTCATGCTGTATGAATAGAGACAGCTTGCTCTTTTTCACGAACACATGGGATCATAGACTAAAGACCCAGCAGCCCTGAATTTAGTAAGCAAGACCTAAGTGGAACATAAGCTGGTACTTTAATAGAATGAGGACGGATGCTCCTGGTTCCCATAAACATTCATTTTCCCCAGCTTCTGTGCACCTTTTCTGAGGGAGGAAATCAATCTCTTTGAAATGAGGAAATGAACTGTGTCACTAGCCCTCAGAGTTATGAGCAAAATATATGGTGGATGTTCAGTCTCAAAAAGATGCTGCAAATAATTCTGCATATTGAAAATGTCATGTTGACCCTCAGATGATTTTTGCCTACATTTACTAAAAATCTTACTCTATTTGAGTTAGGTTTTCAGATGATCTTGCCTGGATCTTTGTATTCTCTCTTTTAAGTTGTGGGAGCATAAGTAGCTGTTCCTTCTCTCTCTCTCTCTCTCTCTCTCTCTCTCTCTCGCTCTCTCTCCACACACCCACATTGGGCTGCTGACCACAAGGTCAGTAGTTTCAACCGGCCAGCTGCTCCATCAGAGAAAGACCAGGCTTTCTGCTCTTGTGAAGAAGTACAGCCTCAGAACCTATAGGGACAGTACCACCCTGTCTATGGGAGTCGCTTGGAAGCAAGGTGGGGTTTTCTATTTTTACTTTTTACTAGCCAGAAGGAACTTTAGACATCACATCATCAAATCCTCCCAAGGCTGGGGGGCTTCTAGAAGTGATACATTTGCTCAGAGACACAAAGAGGAAGGTTGTAGAATGGAGTCTCCAAAGGAGACTTGTATGATTGAAGGGCATCATAGCTAGTGGAAACATTCCATTATCTTTTGATGACTTTTTCCCCACATAATTTTTGAAGTCCTCTGCTATAGTTCTTTTCTCTACTTTATATGCTTCTCAGAGGAAGTATAAATAAGTTAGTTTCTACTCATAAATTTCTACCTAAAGTTTGCTGAGAACCTTTTTGTAGGTCTTGGCTGCATATAGGGTAATGGTTAAGACCATGGGCCCCAGATAGCCAACATATTTTTCATAAACCCAATTTTGTCTAATAACTCTATGATCTCTGTGACTTTGGACAAAATTTCTTTATTCATAAAAAGTAGAAAAATGACAGAACCTGTTTCCTTTAATCCATATAATAATCCTATATGCACATTCATATAATGTGTATAGCATTAAATCAGAAATATAGTGCATGTTTAACAGAAGTCAGCTACTATTTTTATAGGAATCTCTAGGGTGACCCTCTTAGTGCTGGTCTATGGAGAGAGTGGTGGTCTGAACCAATCTGGAAGCACAATGGAAGAAGCACTTGGTGATCTGCTTTAGACCGGGTACAGCTATGAAACCCCATGTAGTTTCCTCTCTGAAACACATGTGCTTGCCATGAGTTGGAATGGATCCCATAGCAATGAATTACTCCTTTCCTGTCTGCATCTGAAGAACAGAAATTTTCTAGAACACTTTTTATGATCAGATCTTTCTCTAGTGGAGGCATGCTATAATCAATTGTCCTTGGCCTCCAAGTAATTTTGGAATCTTGAACAAATTGAAGTGCTTTAAAAAACCAAATGCTCTGTTTATATAGCTTTCAATTTCCTTTAGAAAGAGTAGTCCTCAAAGGGGGAGCTATATTAGGGGCTCAAGTGGGAAGAGAATGCTTTGAAAATGATGATGACGGCATACATGCAAAAGTACTTGACACATTAGAGAAATGTATGAAATGTGATGAGATGTAAGAGCCCCTAGTAAAAGTATATAAAATGCACTAACATTAAAAAATGATAAAAAAAGAAAGACCTGTCCTCAAC
>PVJH01008478.1:0-85118 GCA_004026705.1 Nesogale talazaci | reverse complement strand
TCCTGTTCATAAATTAGTCAACATATCAAATACTTTTGCAGTAGCATCCCAATTTTCCAGTTGAAATCTCTACATCCCAAGGTGATGAAATGATTCCCATTGCGTGTTGCAATTTCTGTTCTTCACTCCCCCACAACTTTCTTACTAAGGGCACAGGTACTCTGAACTATCTATTACATGCTGTACTCTGAATTAAATACGTGTTCTGTATATAAAATCATAATGAAGTTGTATTGTTTGGTGAAGTCGGTATATTTTCCTCCATTTTAGAAGCTTGACAATTTGTGAAAGGGTGCCAGAGTCACTAAGTGGAAGAGCTAGAATTGTGAACTTCCATCTTTAGGGTATTTTATAAATGCATGTGACTTTTCTATCAGGCTACCTTGTAACATGAAGACCCCGGAGTATGACAGAGTCCAGGAATTTGGTGTGAGGCATACCAGTAAAGCTTGCGTGTCAGCAGTGGCAATTTTCTTTCCAATAGAAGGCACTCACAGTAGGTGTATGTAAGGAGTCCTGGTGGTGCAAGTGACTGTGTTAGGTCAGCTACTAGCTGAAACCTCGGGCATTTGAAACATCCAGACAAGACATCCAGGACAGCTGGCCTTTAGAAGGAGCATAGGCAAGAACACTGATGGTGGAGCTTTATCTGTCACATAGCCTTGCTATGACTTGAAATCAACTACCAAACACTCAACCAAAATAATGCATGCATTTGTTTAATTTTTCAATACAACTCTATGGAATATCGAAGCCCTGGGGATGCCAGGGCTAAAATAATCAGCTGAGCCCCAAAAGCTCTGCAAGAGAAACCACTGTCCGTCCTGTGAGATGATGAGCTGGTGGTCCGCTTCCACGTGAATGAATACCATCTTGGAAACCCTGTATATAGGATCACCCTGAGACAGCATTGACCTGAGTGAATGCAATCTTGGAAACCCTGTATATAGGATCACCATGAGTCAGAATTGACCTGAGTGAATGCAATCTTGGATACCCTGTATATAGGATGACCATGAGTCAGAATTGACCTGAGTTGGGTGTTTTTTTTTTTGCCTTGAAATATGCATTATTATTCCTAATTTCCACCTACAGAAAACAAGGCTTTGATTCACTTGCACAGTACTTGGGAGAATGAAGTGGTTCTAGTCAGCTCATCAACTTCTGACATCTATGTAATAAATAATTAAACCATTCCATCCATGTTTTTGTTCCATCAAACCTCCCCCCCCAATTTTTTTTTGAAACTGAATTTTCTCTATAGAACCAAGCCTAAGACATACCCATACTCAGCATGTGTTTTGTTTTGTTTGTTTAACTATAGCACCTAAATGCTAAAATGTTCTTGAAACAGTCACATCACCTTACATTTAATCTGACGATGAATGGCATCTCTAACCTCTGGTGTTTCCTTGGTGGCACAGATGCTTACTTTAGGCTGCTAACTGCATGGTCAGCCACTTGCAACCACTAGTCACTCCTAGGGAGACATGAGGTTTTCTACTATGTTAAAGATTTTAAAAACAAGGTGGTAATAGAAATTTCTAGGCTGATCCCCAGTGGTATAGTGGTTGTTCGTGGGACTGCGGCCCACTGGGATGGAGGTTCAATTCCTGCTCACAGGAGCAAAGACTGGGCCTCCTACTCCCACCACCAGAGGGCAGTGATACCTAAAAAAAAAAAAACTAAAAAAAAATAGAAATTTCTACAAGACTGGACTAGGTAATAGGATACAAGTACAAGAAGAGACTTAAAAGAAAAACCAGTTCCATCAAGCTAATCCCTACTCAAAATGACCTTCCCTATACAGGGTCTCTAAGACTTTAGAGCTTTGTGGGAGCAGATAGTCTCATCTGTCTGGCAAAGTGGTTGGTGGATTTGATCCACTGGCTTTGTAGTCAGTAGTCGAACACTGACCAGAACATGCCAATTGAGCTCCCGGGAAGGCAGAGTACTGAACTAGAATCTCAGCTGATGATTCAATGGTTACCCAACTGTGAATTCTTGAGGAAGACAGTTCCTTGAAAATGCAGTAGCTGACGAGAAGCAGATGGATTTGAACTACACTTGATTGCTTGATTTTTATGCATGAAAATCTGATAGGCTCTTCAAATTAAAATATTATTAAAAAGATGATAAAGCATAGTTTTCATGAAGCTACTCAAAATTAAAAATTAGTCCCAGAAACTCAAAGAAGTACTGTTCTATTCAGTTTGATCCACTCAAGTTAAGAAAGTATGAAGTCATGAGAGTGTGGAATTGCTTTTATAAAAATTATCACAGCCCCTGATTGACCAAAAACTTTTAATAAGGTTGTAGAAACATAATAGATTTTTAAAAAAAATACTGCAGAAATCTCAAACAAATTTTGAGACCAGTATAATCATTGTTCCTTTAGTATTTTGGTATCACTCTCGTCATGGTATTTTGAAAATTAAACATTGAAAACACCCTGTAAACTTCATTGACAGCATCTGTTTTATACTTTCTTTGACTGTTGACACTTTTGTTTTGATTTAAAGGCTGATTTTTTTGGTTGTTGGTATCTATCTATCTATCTATCTATCTATCTATCTATCTATCTATATATACACTATTAGGTCCAAGAGGAATTAAATAATGTTGATGCTGCACAGTTAGGAATAAATTCACTTGAATGATTATATCATATGTTCAGTTTATTTCCTCCAGATCTAGGATAAGAATTTATTGAAGAAAGTATAAAATATTCCAAATTATCCATGAATTACTATATATATATATAAAGACAATTCTGATTTATAAGAAGCAGTAACACTTCACTATAAGTTTAGTTATTCTTTTATTCAGAATGCATTTGTTTTTATCTTACAAGTAAAATACATTTCTAGTAAGGACAATTATTTCATATTTCCTTCTTTTTTTGCTTTCCTATGCCTGTTTTGGAGTTTATGAGTTTAAAGTTAAGATGACAGTTCTGGAGTTTGTGAGTCTAAAACTGAAGTGTTGGCATGTTTGACATCTTGTCACTTTAAAGAAATATTTTGGTTTTGGTAATTCTGCTAGCCTAGATTTCATTGGTTTCACGTAGCTTATGGCAATTATTGGGATGTTAATGCATCATTTCTGTGTTGGTCTTCATTTTAACATGGTGCCAAAACTTATCTATTGCCATGAAGTTGAATACAACATTGTTTGGTTTTCTGAGACTTTCTAATTCTTTACAGATGCTGACTCTTCTTTTTCTCTCATACCAGCCCATTGCCTACCCAATTTTCCTTTGACCTTTGCAAAAAGGTACCAATCACTTGATTAGCATTCACCTTCATCCAGATGAGCTCATCCTGAATTTAATGTGTAAAAACTCTTTATAAACAATGCATATTTTAAAATTTCCAGTACTATGTGGACATGAATTTTTGTTGGATACAATTGATCCCAGTAAAGAGCACATTTCTTTAATCTAAAAATTATCCTTTTTATCATATTTCAATAAATATAGAATATGTATTTTAAGTATTTTATAAATATTATGTTGCAGCACTCTTTTACACATTGAACAAAATCAGGTACCTTCTTTGATGGAAAACTCAAACAATAAATTAAAAATAATGAGATAAAATGTACTCAAAGGACAGGAACGCTACAATTATTATAATTAAGTAAAGTGAAATAAGTAGGAATTCTCCTCAACATTAGAAAATGCATTTAATTCTGAGGACAACATTATCCTCAAAACACTCAGTAATTCTTTACCCATAATGAGTTGAGTTTAAATTATTTTGAGTAAGAGATCATAAAGATTGTGGTTTTTGCTTTCCTTTATAAAAGCAATATATGTTGAAAAATTCACTCTGCCCCCGGGCCACTTCCAACTAGCCCCACGGATGGGAGAATTGCTTCCTAAGAAAGGAACATGATCAAGTGCATGGCTTAGGAGGCCTTAATTTCTATTTGTGTTGGAGGATTGAAAGAATTTGGTGAAACAAATGTGTGTCTTTTACTTTTATACTTCTATGGGCACCTTAAAAAGGTATGTCCTAAAACTATCAGAACTTCATGGGGAAAATCCCATTATCTTTTAATTCATTTTATTATGAACCGTTTGAAGGTCTATCTTATACAACAATGTATAAAAAATGGAGTTACTGATATCAAGAACTATTTAATCACTATATATATGTATATATATAATTTGTTTTCAAAACTTAAAACCACTTTGTTTCTTTAAGTGAGAAAACAGCTGTTTACCAGCATCCACGTTTTGATGGTTCACTGGTCACACGTTGAGCTGGTAGCTGCAAGGTCAGCAGTGCAAAGCCACCAGCAGAGAAAAATGAGGCTTTCTGATCCTGTAGAGGCTTACAGTCACTGAAATCCATGGAGACAGTTCCACCCTGTCCTGCTGGGTCAGAATCAAGTCAATGGCAGTGAGTTGAGAATGTCAGTGGACAATAAAAACAGTAAGCTCATTATGGACATACGAGTACTTATGGCTACTTTTAAAAAGTTAGCATAGGAAAACAATCTATAAAATATTGACAGTATACCAAGCTGAAAAATTTAGAGAAAGATAACATGCAAGAAGTTTTTAAGTCAAAACCACAGGAATATTGGGGAAGTCTAGTTGTCTCTGCCCCAAACTGCATCTATTACTTCTCCCTCTGCTCACAGTCTTGACCTGAGCAGTGCTCTTAACTAATATGTCACCTCCATTACCGTTCAAGTCATTCACCTCGACAACAGAATATTCATTATTCACACTGCTGTGCACAAACTAGCAATCTGATGAGAGCCGTGCAGCAACATGTCCCAAAGCAGACAAGTGTAAGGGTTTTATTCTTCAGTGCATCACTGTCAGATAATAATCAAAGGTTAGAAATTAAATGCTACATCTATATAGCAGTATACAGTATATAGGTATAGGTATATATACATATATACGGTATATATGCATATACAGTACACACAAATATATCAAAATACAGGATTTTTTCAAAGCTGTGTATTTAAATGTTTAGCTAAACAATCTATCACCTTCAAAATGCTGTCATATTTGGAATCATTTTCAAGTTCATCTGTTTGGGTGGTTGACATCCCTCCTGCTTTTTTTTTTGGGGGGGGGGGCATCACTGCTCTCCGGTGGTGGGAGTAGGAGGCCCAGCGCCACTGCTGGAATTGAACCTCCGTCCCAGTGGGCCGCAGTCTCTCCTTCCTTTTTTCCTTCACCTCTTCTACATAATCAAATTGCTGTCCTTTCATGTCCCTCCGCATTCATGGAAACAAAAGATACTGCACAGAATGAGGTCAGGAGAGTAAGATGTATGGGGAAAAGAGGCATGGTGGGTGTTTTTTTTTGTTTGTTTTTTGGAGGGGGTGGGTTTTTTTTGGGGGGGGGCATGTACATTATAATGATGGCAAAACCAGGTCCCTATCTGCCCCAGACTAGTCTTTTTGTCACATACTGTTACATAATCTTTTCAGAACCTCTAAATCAAAAACTTGATTAGCAATTTGCCCTGGTGGAAAAATGTGTTGAGTCAACATTTTCTTTCTTTTTTAAAATAGATCATTTTATTGGGGCCTCTTATAACTCATAGCGATCCATACATCAGTCGTATCAAGCACATGTGTTCATGTGTTGCCACCATCATTTTAAAGACATACTCTTTCTATGTAACTCATTGGTATCAGATCCTCTTTTATATCTCCTTCCCCCACCCTTCCACCCTCGTGAACCCTTGATGAATTTTAAGTTATTATTATTTTCAAATCTTTCACTGGCCACTGTCTCCCTTCATCCACATTTCTGTTGTTTGTCCCCCATTGGGGGCAGAGGTATTAGCATCAATGATTTTGATCAGTTTTCCTTTTCTCCCACAAATCCCTCCATCTTTTCCCTACCCACATGGTTTCACTGCTCCATTATTGTTCCTGGAGGATCTATCTGTCCTGAATTCTGAGTGACAGTAAACATTTTCATCTGTTCACAATTTTGACAGACGTCCCAAACAAAGTTTGTCATAAGCGAACATTTCATCTTCTTTGAAATAAGAAAAACACTTGTACATGAGTTTTTCCTGTAGTTTAGTCCTTGTAAGCTGTGTTCAATATCACAGTAATTTCTGCAGCGTTTTTCCCCATAGGAAACAAAATTTCACAGCTGCAAACCATTTTCTTAAATCAACTATCACAAAAATGAATTTTGAGTGAAACTACTTTCACAAAAGAATTCACTGTGACCAGAGAGAACCTTCCCAGGCAAGGTCACTGGGTGCACTAACTCAGTGCTCTCTGGGGGGAAAATGTGTACTACCAAAGCTCCACTACACCCAACCCAATTCTGGCTTTTGAGGGGTACTCCCTCGTGTATACATATTTAAGATTATAGTCATTGTGAGGTGAAATTGTGGGGATTTTTCAGTTAGGGGTTGTCAACACCTGTGTGTAAGAGAGCTGTTTGGTTGTGGGGGAGGAGGGAAGGCATTGGAGAGAAAAGAACAGAGGAGAACATACGAGAAGATGGATATGAGAATCCTAAGACCCTCAATGACTAGTGTCGCCCCTTCAAAGTCTCTGCCTAAAGTGGGAAAAGCCAAGATAAGGAGACCATGAGAAAGAACAGCAAAGTAGCTTGGAGACTGGGAGAGAGTAAGAGAAACAGAGCAGGAGGCAGTGCTCCTGGTCAACGAAGACAAGAAACCAAGGCATCATGTTGCGGTGAGGCTGACAACCAGTGAAGGAGGCGTGACTATTAACTTCCTTAATAAACCCCCTTACTTGTAAATACTGTCTGTGGGTTCTGTATGGCTATTAAAATGGATTACCACATCCAGCAGAGAAATGGAGTGCCAGAAAGGGGTGAAAGAAGGATGGATAATGGAGGCAGGTCTGACCTCTGCTTGGGCAGTCTGCCTTGGTTTGGTGTTGAGTGAACTGTCCTGCAGAATAGGTCAGATATAATCTTCAGGTGATTTTCTCAGAAATAAGAATATCTATAGCTATCATTTCATCAGAAGGAGTAGATGCCAGAGAAAACAGTTTTTTTTTTAATGTAAAGGTTTGCAGAATGTATTAAAAGTGGAACTGGACTTCTGTATACTATAAAAAGAGCTTTCACCGACTAGATAAAATAAAGACATTTTAAGGTATTCAAAAGCTACACACCAGCACACTTGTACTGTGAGGTAGACTGAAGGGTATTCATTGAGGAAAATGAGATACTTGATGGAATTTAGAATGTAAAATATCTTAGTTATACAGTGCTGCCATAAGATACCACAAACGGGTGGTTCGATCAAACACAATGTATTATGTGCCAGTTTAAGAGAATGGCAGTAAAAACTAAGTGCCAGCTCTACGGAAAGATTTCTTGGGGGGAGTCACCTGCTTATAAAGGTTCTGAGTACAGGAACTTCCTTCAATGGATGCACTCCACTCTTGAAACTTCTTTCTTGGTGGTTTCAAGGTCTCTCTGTCTCTGTTCCCTTTTTGAAAATTTTCTTGTAAGATAAATTTGCTCCAAGCCACACCCTAAGAAAAATTTCCTTTCTTTGAATCAGGACTATGGCAGTATTAGGAGTGTTGTCAAAACTCCAAATACCAAACTTGCAGCCATCAATTCTATTCTGAAACACAGCAGCTCCATTAGGACGGTGTACAACTGCCCATGTGGATTTCTGAGAGTAAATTTTAGAAGAATAGAAAGCCTTGTCTTTCTCCTAAGGAATAGCCATTGGTTTTGAATTGCTGTCCTTTTCATTAATGGTCCAACATATAGACATTGTTCCACCAGGACTCCTCTGAATCCCATCACCACTAATTGTGTTATCATATCAAATCATGGGGAATCATAACTGAAGTTCTCAAGGATTAATTATATAACCACCAGACTACTGAGAAACCCTACTAAAACACAAGTGACATATATTTTGTGCAGGGAGAAGGGTAGAGTGCAGTCTAAGTCAGTCTGTGCCATTTCACCTTCCCTGCCTGCAAGCTTCGTATCCTTGCCACATTCAAAAAATAACACTTTCATGCTCTCACGTCATCTGCAAAATAGTTCAAGGTCACATTCTAATCTGGAGCAAAATCTTTCCTCAACTATGAATTTAGAATTCAAGTGATATGTTTCCCTAGTGTAACAGTGGAAGAGGTACAAATCGATCAATAGCCTAAAAACACGTGAAAAAAATCAAATTGTATAATTGCATCATAACACCTGCAAACATTAAAAATGTGACAATTCAAAGTGTTGACAAGGAAATAGAATTATGGAAATTGATAAAAGTAAATAAAACTTCCTAAGTGAAACAATCTGGCCACATATGTGTAGTAACATTGACATACATTTCCTACTGAGTAGTGTATAGTCTTGATAAATCCTTGCACCTGTGCATATTACTAGAAGAAATGCACTTATTTATGCTGCTTAACATAGTAAAATAGTGATTAGCTAAATGTATAAAATACTGTGCTACAGTCATGATATGAGCAGGAAAACTAAATTGATCAGAAACTTTATTGAATATGTGGTATAGTACAACATTTGAACATGACAATAAATCCCAGAGGCAGGAAATATGCTGATACTTACATGTACTCAAAATCAAACTCAATATGATCAAGTATTTTCTTGAGGACAGGGTAGAAGTGCTCCTGTGAATCTCTAAGAATAGCTTTTATAGGACTTGAAAGCTTTCTAAAGCTTTTCCCAAGGAGTGGCTGGTGATCTCAAACTTCTGACTTTGCAGAAGGCAATTTGCTCTGAATTCTGGGAAGAGCCCCTTTGTATGTGGGCATATTCACCAGTGGAAAAGCAAATTTTATCTCTTAGCTTTGGACAGCCCCGATTGTCTTTGTCTGTCTTAATGGAACCCATAAATCTTCAGCCCTAGCAGGACCTTTTATGCCCCCTTTCTTAGTCATGACAGCCCAGGCCCCACAACCTCTGATGGTGGCCTTATCTGAATGGCACCCCTACACTCTAGAAACAAGCTAGCTAATATGCAGTGCTTTGCAGGCAAATGCTCTACCACTGGCAATGCTTTGAAATCAAGCAAATTGTTTCTTCATTTTTAGAAGCCATGATCCCACACATTGAGAGCCCGGAGTGCTCAGTGGCTCTTATCTTTAACAGAGACAGTCTTGCTTCCTATGTTCCATGACTCTGCAACTCCTGCCAGCTTGACTTCTCTGCTCCAGCTAGCGTTACAGCACTCTTTAGCTCCCCAGAAAAGTACACAGAGGCACCTCCCTCCATCAATAAGACTCAACCTCAAGGTGCTGAGCAAACTCACTTATTGAGCCCCAAAGCCTTGTTCTGCTCACAAGCCTCCACTGTCTCACGAAGCCTGCTTGAAGACTCTCAGATCCCTTGCCGCATGGGTCCGTGAGCCCTGGTAACCTAGACCTTATGAGTTGGCTGCAATTTTAAATGTGGGCAGCTGGAAACCATCAGCCGGTCCGGGAGTGAAAGACTGGACTTTCTACTGCAATCAGCTCAAGTCTTGGCAACTCAAATGGGCACTTCTTCCCTGCCCTATATGCTTATGGTGAGACGGATGGACTCAGTGGCCGTGAAGTTGGTTTGGTTTGGCTCTATGGCAAACTTGTGCTAATCTAGTTTGTTCTGCTACCTCTTCTCACCCTTCATGCAATCTCCAGTGTAATAGTACTTCTCACTCTTTATTTAAAATAATTTTCTTGGGGACTCATACAAATCTTAGCACAATCCATCCATACATTCACTGGAGGCAAAGCACAGTTGTACCTTTGATGCCATCATCCTTCTCAAAACATTTTCTTTTCACGTAAGCCCCTGGTATTGGCTTCTCCTTTTTTCACCCACTTCCCATTCCCCCGCCCGCTTCATGGACCCTTGATAACTGATAAACTATTATTATTTTGTTTTGTTCAATGCAGTCTGATGTCTTCCTTCACCCACTTCTTCAGTGGCTATACCCCAGGGAAGAGGTTTTTTGTAGATCCTTATAATCACTTCCCCCTTTCTACTCCACTCTCCCTCCATCTTCCCAGTGTTGCCACTCCCCCCACTGATTCCCAAGGGATCATCTGTCCTGGATTCCCCATGTTTCTGATTCCTATCGGTGTGAGTGTACATCCTCCAGTACAACTGGATTTGTAAGGTAGTGTTCAGGTCATGATAGTCAGATGGAGGAAACATTTTATAATTGGAGGGAAGATGCATATTTCATTGTTGCTACACTGTGTCCTAACTGGCTCATCTCCTCCCCATGGTCCCTCTGTAAGGGGATGTCTCTTCCCTTGCTGATGGACCTAGGGTCCCCAAACTGCACTTTTCATTTATCATAATAACATTTTTAGTTCTTTGATGCCCGATACCTGACCCTTTGTCACCTCATGGTCCCACAGGCTGGTGTTCTTGGTCCATGTGGGATTTATTGATTCTGACCTAGATGACCGCTTGTTTATCTTCAAGACTTTCAGACCCCAGATGCTCTATCTTTTGATAGTCGCGTACCATTAGCTTTCTTCACTAAAATTACTTATGCACACCTTTGCTTTCAGCGGTCATATAAGGAATAAGCACTGATATGACTTTTGCTCTTGATGCCTGACAATTGCTTCCATTTATACCTTGTGGTCACACAGGCTGGTGTGCTTATTCCATGTGTGCTTTGTTGCTTCTCAGCTATATGGCCACATGTTTATTTTCAAGCATTTAAGACCCCAACAATATATCTTTGATTGCCAGACACCACCAGCTTTCTCTCCTACTTTTGCTTGTGCACACATTTTTCTTCATTGATTGTGTTTGGAAGGTGAGCATCAAGGAATGCCAATTTAATAGCAGAAAGTGTTCTTGCATTGAGGAAGTACACAACTGGCTGTCCAATGTCTATCTGCTGCCTTAATACTAACCCTTTAAGTATATGTATATGGATCTATTTCCTCATCATCACATCTAAATATAGTTACCTATGGTCATGCCTGTATTTAGACCTCTGTAAATGCTCTTTGCCTCCCAGTTCTTTCCTCTATTTCCTTTTATTTTCCTTTTGTCCCACCATCATTCTCATCCTTCATTTTGGTTTCATTAATTTCTCTCTGTTACATTACTTTTGAACAATCCCTATGAGGCCTCCTTTACCCACCCCCCACCACTGATTTTGGATCATGTGTTGTTCTCTTGCTCCTGGAAGGGTTAAAACCACTTCCTGACTACCCCCTCCCAATCTCCTATGTTCCCCCAAAACCATCATTTTTTTTCCCTCCAGACTGTTCATTCAGCCTATCTTATCTAGATAGATTTGCAGAGATAATAGCATTTACAAAAATACAAGACATTGCAAGATGAAGCTACAAAAGAAAACAAAGGAATAACAACAAAAACAATGTCCAGAAAAATATATAAATAAGTAAAAATAAACAAATAATAATCATAAAAAAAGAAAAACATGTAAATAGTTCAAAGACTGGTGTTGACCTCCAGAAGTGTCCCCAGGTTGAGTCAGATCAGGCACACTTCCTACCCTGCTACTCCTGTGTTGCCCCCATAAGGCCTTCGGTCAGCAAGTGATACCGTAGTTCATAGTGAGTCTGGCCATATGGTCCTCTCTGTGCAATGGCTTTTCTGAGTGGGAGATCATTCTCAAGGCTCAAAGGGTCAGGATGCACTCCACTCTTTCTTCTTGTCCCTTCATTTGCTCTCATGTGTTCTGGTCAAACATATCCCTCTCCGCGAGCTGCTGCTTACGCCTTCACCTGTATTGTCTACTCATCGACTCTTCAGTGTAATTGAGGATTTTACTATTAGATGACTTACTACTCTTTCAGGCTCTATGTATTACCCAATATGGAAGGACCCGATTCCGTTTTAGATTCCCTGTACTGCTATAATGGAAATACACATAAATTGTTTTCACAGGTAGAAGAATCCTTTATTTCTCAATTTAGGAGACTGGGGTGTGTATATGTGTGTAATTTTAAAATCATTTTATTGGGGCCTTATAACTCATAATAATCTATACATCAATTGTATGAAGCATATTTGTACTTATGTACTCATTTATTCCAGGCATTTACATACTTAAAATAATTTTATTGGGTCTCTTAGAGCTCTTATCACAATCTATACATCCATCCAATGTGCCAAGCATGTTTGTACATATGTTGCCATCATCAACATTTTTTTGCTAAGTGAGCCCTTGATATCAGCTTCTCATTTTTTCCTTCCCCTCTCCACTCTCCCTTCCTTGTGATCCCTTAATAATTTTTAAATTATTTTGTTCATATCTTATACCAATGACATTTTACTTCACTCACCTTAAGGTTGATCATCCCTCTGGAGGTGGAGAGACTTGTTATATGTCAATCATTGTGATTGTTCACCCTTTTATGCCTCCACCTTCCTTCTAACCTCCTGGTATTGTTACTGTCATTATTGGGACTGAAGGGTCTATCAGTGCTACACTTCACCCTGACTAGCTCATCTCTTCCTTGTGATCCTTATGTGAGGAGAAGACCCATTTTCTGTAGATGGGCATTGGGTCTCCACTCTACCCTCTCCTTCATTCACATCAATATGATTGTTTTGTTCTGAGTCTTTAATGCCTGATACCTGTTCCCATCTACACCTCATGATCACACAAGCTGCTGTGCTTCTTCCTTGCGGGTTTGTTATTTATCAGTTAGGTGATGGTTTGCCGAGACTTTATATATTTGGGGGTACTCAGACACCATCAGCTTTTTTCACCATATTTGCTTAGGTACTCATTTTGCCTTCTGTGATCATGTCAGGGAGGTGAGCATCACAGAATGTGGAATATTAAAGCTTCTTTTTTGGAGGGCATGACTGCCCTCTGGTGGTCGTGGAAGCTACCCAGCTTTGCTCCCAGAGAGCTGCTCCTGGATTTGAACCAGCAAACCAATGGGCCGCAGTTCTGCACTCAACCACTATGCCAACAGGACTCAGCCCCAAAGTATTCTTAAGGGAATACTTGTGTAGAAGCCCAGTCAGTGTCTTCCTGCTATCTTAAAACAACATATAAATATATGTACATATATGTATTTCCCTATCATTATATAAAGGTATATTTACAGCCATACATGCAAGTGTTTAGACCTTTATAAATTCCCTTTCCTCCTACTTTTTTAAAGGGACTCTTCCAGCTCTTATCACAATCTGTACTTACATCCATTGTGTCAAACACATCTGTACATTTATTGCCATCATCATTCTCTTTTTTTTTTCAGTGCTTTTAAAAAAATCAGGGCCTTTGTACAATGCCTCATAATTTTTTGCTCCATTTCCCTTTACTTTCCTATTATGCACCAATCATGTTCTACCTTCATTTGGCTTTCATTAAGTCCTCTTGGCTACATTGTACTTGATCAAGACCCATCAGACATCCTATGCCCTCTTCACCATTGATTTTAGATCATTTGATATTCCTTTGGTCCTGGGTTGTTCATTTTCTAAAATTTTATTTTATGAGATTTTTAAATTACAATTGCAAACATAGACTCCAAAGCTAGTTCCCCTGTCAATACCACTTTTGTTCTCCCTTTTTGATGATGCATTTTGATTGTATTGTAAAAATACCTTTTGGAATATTCAAAAGTATTTCTTATCCACTTAAATCCACCTTTTTTTACTTGTCCTGTTTAATTAACCTTTCACTCTCTGGTAGCCAAAATATGTTATCTTATTCTAAAAATATTATGCAACCCTATGACTTTGCAGTTAAAAGCCCCATTGTAAACACTATGCAGCTAGGGTTCCTGCATATGTGTTTGCATGGATGAGAAGATTAGGATGAGGGAGAGATACTAAATGTCCATTATGAACTGAACATATAACTCACATGAGAGTTTGTTGCAAGTAATAGCCCATGGAAGTGAATCATCTTAAATATTATTTTACATAAATTTCTATGTAAAAGTCCTATAATAATAATGAGTTGAGGTAAAGTGTACGCTCTTCACTAGCCTTGCTCATCTATACACATAGTATAGGTGCAGAATAGGAAGATAAAAGGAGGGCACTAGGTTTTCACTTAGAATAGGCAAGGATGATGAAACAGAAGAGGAACAAAGACATTGAGTATATATTCAGGGAAGTTATACAATTTATGATCACAAATCATAAATAAGAAAACGGATGAAGACAGTGAAGAAATTAATATAGCAAATGAAGCAAAATACAATGCTTAGAAAAATAGAGTTCAAATATACAATATCAAGTAAGAAAATAAGGTTTTAAAGATAGATACAAAATGAGTTATTGTAAGTAAAATTAATGTGTGCAAATATATATAAATAGAGATACAAATATAGATACACACAGACATCTGCTGTTGTCATGTCTATTCTTATTTAAAGTGACCCTATATGATGGAGTTAAATTACTCCATACATTTTCCAAGGTTATAAATCTTTATGGAAGCAGACAGTTGCACAGTTCTTCCACAGATCTGCTGATAGATTGTACACACTGGCATTTTGATCGGTATCCAGTTGCTTGAGATGTGTTTTGTAGAGGCATTCATTATAGGATCAGAGAGAGATGCAGACATAAACAAAGACACAAACAGAGAGACATATGCATGCATATAAATATGCAGAGAGATCTGGTATTCTGTGATGCTCAGCTGATTCTTGGCAATCCTGTGGAACAGGGTTGGATTTCCCCAGAGTTTCCTCAGCTGTGATCTTTGTGGGAGCAGTTCATTAGGTTTATTTGACCACTGAGTTACTGTCTATAAAAATATATGTATATTTTAGATATAAATGCATACACACTTTGCACTTTTGTCTATAAAAACTCCCATGTGAAGAAGGCACATACGCATATAAGGCAGAGCGATGTATAATACTCCAGGGAACTCCCTGATTGCAAAAATAAGTGTATAAATCACATTCTATTTGAGTAAATGTGTGGTCTGTATATGTAATATAGTACATATCAAAGATGAGATAGATAACTGGAAAGCATACTCTACCTTCACTCTAGTGATTGCATTTGGAGAAAGAGAACAATAATTTTAATTTTCATATTTGCAATGCTTTATTTTTCTTTGCAAATGACTTTTCAAAGGGTGATTGGAGCCTTGAACTTTGGAACTTGAGTGCCTGGTTTCAAAATCCAGGTCTGCTCTCGATAGGTTTTTAAAACTCTTAGATAAAACCCAAATACCAAGCCAAGCCTACTGCCATGGCTTTGATTCTGACCCAGAGGGATCCTGTAGGATGGGATAGAACTGTGCCTGTGGGTTTCTGAGACGGTAACTGTGGACAGGAGTAGGAGTCTCCTCTTTCTTCTGAGAGACACTCGTGGTTTCAAAGGTCTGAGCTTGCAGTTCGCAGACCAGTGTGTAACTCATTATTCAACCAGGGCTCCAAGACATGCTTGGAATACAAATTGAAATGACAAGAAGAGGATGGAGTGAAGGATGATGCCTGAGCTCTGGAGTGTTCCATAGTGATTGGGGTTGTTATCTGAACTAGGTATTTTTCACAGCAGATGACTTCAGGGAAGATGATCCATTTTGGTTTTAACCATTTTTATTTTAAGCTCATATTTAAGAGCAAACAGAAACAATTACTCTTTTGTTTCCTGTGATTTTTCTTGTGCTATTCATTTTTGTACTCAAACACCAACAAGTTTTTAAATAAATCACTGCTCCTCAGTAAATTTTGAGTCATCAAAACTGGAGGCATATAGGGAGGAATATGCATACAGCGGGACAGAAATATGTGGGTAAGAGAAATGACAGCTTGTAGCAAGATTTGAAGGATGGGAACGTTTTTACAAGGAGACCAAGTGTTGGGTGGTCCTAAAGGAGGTTGTTGTTCTAAGTACAGGTGCAAACCATTAAAATCATGCTGATAGAGGTGGTGTTTAGTCTAATTTTATCTTGTCTACCAAGATCATAGCAAAAGACAGTTCTAAGTAGCTTCTATTAAGTAAATTTGATAAATATACCAGAGGGAACAATTATCCAATGTTTACTCCACATCCAAATTTACATGAGAAACAATTGAGGAGAAAAAAAGATGAACCAAAGCCTCGTATAGTTGTGTGTGTGTATATATATATATACACATACATATACATTTACTAAATACTTTTTAATTTTTAAAATTGAAGCAGTAACTGAAATACTTTTTAATTTTAAAAAGTAACTGCACATTTCTTTGACCATGCACTTATTTATAATGATTTATTGTGTAAGGGACAGGCAAGGGAATAAAGGGAAATTCAGACTAGGAAAGATGTGGTGTAAACAAATCTATAAAAAAGGAGTTTTCCTTTCTTTGTCTGAAGCTCTTTTTTGTGTATAACACTGATGAACTTAATAACTAGGTTTAACAAATACTTCAGAGAAAATAATAATACCTCTGACTTATTTTTTAAATTATTTCATTGGGGGTTCTTCCAGCTATTATCACACTCCATACCTCATTTGCATCAAGCACATTTGCACACATTGTGCCTCATTCATTTCTAAACACTTTCCACTTTTCTAACCTATTGTTTTCCAAACAGTTAAGAAATAAAACATTATAATTGTGAAATATTCTGCTTTCCCCCTTATTTTATCATCTGCTGTCTCAGTTATCTCATGCCACTGTAACAGGAATATCACATGGAGTGACTCTCAGGATAGACCTTTATCTGTTCGTGTTTAGAGTTCAACAAGTCTGAGTTCAAGCTCCTGGCTCTCTACGAAGGCTTTTTCTCTCAGCATCTGGAGACTCTTGACCTCCAGCTCCTGGGGGTCTTCTTATGACTTGCCATGTCTTTTCTCATTACTGTTTCTTTTGCTCACTTGTCTAATATATTTTATATCTTAAAAAAGGTCACATCTTTTGGACTATTATTACCAAAGGCGCATCTTTATCCTGATTCTGTTCATTAACATAGAGGACTCATCCCAACAAATGAGAGGATAATCAATCACATGGCATAGAGGTTAGGATTTGCAACATACTTTTTGGGAGAATATAATTTAACCTATTTCATCTACTAAATGGTACATTTTTAATTTTTCTCATAGATAATTTACTTTTGTGAAAAATCTAGAACGCTGGAAAATTCATTTTTCAGATGGTTGGTTTTGTTGCTGTTCAGTGCTCTCAGGTCTTTCCTACCAATCGTGACTTATGTCCAACAGAGGTCGAGGTCGAGCGAGACTCACTATTGTGCCTATGTTTGAGGCCGCCATGGCTGGCACTGTGCTAATACATCTCCTTGAAGGTCATCTTTTGTACTGTTCCTCCAATGTAGCAACCATGATGTCCTTCTCCAAGGACAAGCCTCTCCTGACAACATATTATAAGTATGTAGGATGAAGTCTTCCCATCCTTGCCTCAAAGGGGCACTTTGGCCTTATTTCTTTCTCTTTTGTTTGGTGGGGGGGGGGGGGGGCGGCAATCACTGCCCTCTGGTGGTGGGAGCAGGAGGCCCAGCCTTGCTACTGGATTTGAACCTCCAACTCAGTGGGCCAGAGTGCCCTTATTTGTTTCCATAGAGATTCATTTGTAGTTTAAGGGTTCATGTTACTTTCAATATGATCCAGCATCATAATTCAAATGCATGTATTCTTCTTATGTATCCTTAATTCTGCTTCCAACTTTCACATGCTTATGAGACAATTGAAAATACTCTAGCTTGGATCAGACTCACCTTAGCTCTCTTTTCAATTCTCTACAAGGATCTGGTGCTGCAGGTTTGTCTAATACAGTGTATCTTTTGATAACTTGTCTTCTGCTCCCATAAGTATTGGTTGTGGATTCAAGCAAGATAAAATCCTTGACAACTCAACCTTTTCTTCATTTTTTATGATGTTACCTATTGGTCCAGTTGTGATGATTTGGGGCTTTTTGACATCGAGTTGTAAGGCTGAAACCCTTAATTTTCATCAGCAAGTGCTCTAAGTCCTCCTCACTTCTGTCAAGCAAGCACCTGTCTTCAAATGGAAAGTTCTTAATTAAACTCTCCCCAATCCTGACACCATTCTCTTCTTCACATGAACAGGTTCTCAAATGATTTGCTTAGTATACAGATTCAGTAAGAATGGTAATTGACACAAAGGTAAATTATTAATAATCCTGGTGTGGTGTTGTTCAATCCCAGCAAGTCTATTTTAATTCTAATAAGAAAATGAAACGATGCCCAATCCTCTGCCATCCTCACAGTCATTGAAATAAATCTCCTGCTGGTGGTCTTTCTCTTTATCCCTAACTGTACTGTGAGAAGTGAAACTCCTTCTGCCGGGAGTCGTATAGTATCACTCCCCGAGAACATGTCCAAAATATGTGACACACAGTCCTACCTTCCTCACTTCCAAGGATCATCCTGAGCTACATTCGAGACATATCTGTCTAACTTTTTACATTCCTTGGTATATGTAATATAATACAGAATCTAAATGTGTCCATTCTTCTTGCCTCTTAATTTTTCATCATCAGGTTTGAATTACTATACGTCCATTTTTAATAAATATTTTCATTTTAAACTACTATTCAAGTTAAGAAAGTGCAGTTTGATCATCATTGATTTATTAGTTTTGCACCAAAAATTCTCTGCATGGTTAACTTTGTTTACTAAAATATCCTGAAAAACATAAATATCATTTATATACTGGTTATTTTGTTTGCTAGAAATATTTACTGGGTCCCACTTAGCTGCATCACACTATATCACAATGTAAAGTGAGAATTATGCACCATCAGGAAATTTTAATCTAATTTCTACTTTGATTTTTTCGATTTTAGGAATTTTTTTGGTACATACCTTTAAAATATCACCTATATCCTATGTGTTAGACTGGGTTGATTAGAAAACAAATCCAGGAACACTCATGCAGAGGTGGGGGAAAACATCACCCCAAATGGAATTTTGTTCAAAGCTATTGTGGAGGTCATGTGCTTATGTTGTTTTCATGATTGAGGTGTAAGGGTGGGGTCTAGCCTGTTAATCTGGAGATAGCCATTGAGTAGTCAATGAGGCCTCCGTGTGGGCATTGCTTTCTCCTGAGACTTCTGGAAAATCTCAAGATATTTACCTGATGGAGATGAGAGGCTAACTTCCCACTTGTTGGGGGTTAGTCTCAAAGACTATGAATTATGGACAAGGCAAGATGGCAGTGTCCGAGGAGCTGAAGGAGCCAGAGGAGCAGCCAAATGGCCTTGTCCTGATGGAACCAGACCTCTGAAGCTTGAGAAGCCACATGGAGATCCCTGCCAGTGCTCAGTTGCTTCTACCACCACTGGATGCTGTTGACGGACCCTGAGCCCTGGAAATGATGAGCCAGGAGGGGACCCCTGCCAGCACCAAGACTCTGCATCCACTGGCCTGTGACTATGTGAGTAAGAAGGAAACATTATAGACTGGTACTAGACATATGGGCTAATATCAGACTTATGACTTTGAACTGGACTGGGTTGGAATGCTGTCTTAATGTCTCATTCTTCTTGTATATAAATCTTACCTTTATATCCATATGCATGTCTATGAAATTTTTTCTCTAGTTTACCTGGATTTACACAGCTATGTATTTGACTTAGAAAAAATCCTTACCATTTTCATAGTATGCTCCATTACACTTTGCCAGATCTGCAACTCCATTCTTGGGACTCTTTTTCAAACTCATCTGTTTGCATGGCTGATAGAACCATCCTCCTTTTCTTCATCACAGATTCTACATCATCAAAACATTGTTCTTTTATATCCCTTGAGCTTTTAGGTGTTTTCCCCTGGCTTTATTAATGTTAGCTTTCAAGGTCAGAGGAATAGCACCAGGTCTCCTCTCTAGGGATGACCTTTTGAAAAGTGTGGGTCACTTCAGAGCTGTTCTTTCAAAGTGCAGCATGTTTCCACTCAGCACTCCTGGTTGGTCAGAACCCAAGGCACAAATTTTGCAGCAACCCTTGTCATTTCCAAATCTTCCATTAAAATTCACTGCAACGAGCTCCAAGATAGTCCAGATAACCTCTCCATCTCGTGAGTGGTCCGCCGTTGGTCTTTGAGCACAAGTACATGAATTTTATCGATGTTTTCATCCTTTTGGGAAGTTGACATCCAAAATGAGGTTTCCCATAAATTGCTGCTTCATCTTTTTTGAAATGTTAAAACCACTGGGATACTTGAGGTTGTCCCGTAGCACTGTCTGTTTAAGCTGTGTTCAGCATCCCAACATTTCTGTGATATTTTTCCTAAGCAGAAAACATAGCTGCATACTGTTGTCTTCTATTGGACCTCACAGATAATGAGGTTTGAGTGAGACTACTTTTATTAAAAAAGTCACTGTGACCAGAGAGAACCTTCCCAGGCAACACCACTGGGTGCATTAATTCAGCATGACTTGCTGGATACTTGCCTAAAGGGAAAATGTGTTCTAGGAAAGCTCTCCTGAGAGGAGTTTTTTTTTTCTTGTCAGGGGATGGGGTGGGGTGAGGAGGAATTTACCCCCTTGTATATGTAAAAGAGAGAGCTTTATATCAAAGAGCAATTGTGTGTTGAGAAAACATCGCAACCAAGTCCAGATGAAGTCCATAAGTCCAATATTAGCCCATATGTCTGATACTAGGCCATAAATTCTTCTTCAGACTCATGTAGCCACTCACAGTGATGCAGGACGCAGGAAGATCATAGGCCAGTGGATGAAAATTCTTGTTGATCCAATGGTAATGAAAGCATGTCAGGGCTGGCGTCTGTGTCCATGTGGCTCCTCCAGTTCTTTCAATGAAAGTGAGATGGAACAAAGATAGAGGAAGAGAGTTCCCAGAATGCTCCGGAGAAGGCCACATCCAAAAGGAGTCTTCCTCAGGTTGTGACCTGATTTGAAAACTACGATACACCACTATACTTGTCAAGTTGACATGAAGTTATGTAACTACCACATCCTATGAATTATTCTGCTGAAGACAATGAAAGATTTCTATATAAGGAGAGGAGACAACCATGGTTTGTTGAGTACAATGGTGCCAAAAATTGCATCATCTCCCCTTTGGTTTTTCCCACTTACTTGGAACTTGTCTTTCAGTCAGTTCTGAATCACAGTGACACTATGCACAGTGGAATGAAGCCCAGCCCAGTCACCCTATTCTGCACTATTATTGTGGTTCAGCCCAGGGTTGTCATCACTGTGCCAGTCCTTTTCTTTGAGGATCTCCCTCCATTTCCATGACTGGTTATAAATAATGTACTTTTCCAGGGGGCAGGCCAGTCTTAATAACATGTCCAAAGTACATGAAACAAAGTCACACCATACTCACCTCCTTGGAGGTGTACTTCCTCTGAAACACCTTTCTTTTTTTCTGGAAATTCATGCTATATTCAGTACACTTCACCAGCACTAAGATTTAAATGCATCAATTCCTTTCCTAAAGCAAAATGAACCCAATCACATGGCCATCAAATCCATGCTGAATTCTGGTGACTGCCCTGTGGGTTTCTGAGATGAGAGCTATGGAGGAGTAGTATGTCCCATCTTTCTCCCTTGGAGTTATTGGTAGTTTCCAGCCATCCATCATTGAGATCACATCCCAGTTTGTAATGGGGACATCCCCAGGGCCCCATAATTCTTCTCTAGTCTTCCTTAATCATTGTTCCATTTTCTCATGTGTATAAGGTGACTAAAAATGCCACAGCATGTGTTTAAGTATACCCAAGCCCTCAAAGTTATATGTCTGCTTTTTAACACTGTAAAGGGACCTTGTGCAACAGATTTGCCCAATGCAAAACGTCACTTGCTTTCTTGGCCTCTGTCTTTTAGGCTATGGATCCAAGTTAATGACATTGTTGACTGTTTCAAACTTTTATTTTTCTCCTTTATGTTGATGTTGCTTATTGGACCAGTTTTAAGGATTCTGTTTATGTCTAAGTGTAATCTATACTGAAAGGCTATGTAGCCTTTGACCTTCATCAATAACTAAATTAAGCCTCTTTTCTTTGAGCTGACAAGGTTGTGTTTCCTGCATACCTAAAGTCGTTCATGAGTCTTCCTTCAGGGAAAAAGTCACGTTCTTCTTCCTGTAATCTAATTTCTCTGACTATTGGCTCAGCATACAAACTGAATAAGGATAGTGAAAGAATGCAAGGCTGAGAGACACCTATTATCATATTAACCCTTTTTTACCTAGAGCCCCAGAAATGAACATTTTATAATAGGCTTTAATGAAATCACTAAACACTCACATAGTTCCTTTAAATAAAGTATATCTATGGTGATTACTTCAACGAATAAAAAATTAATACTTGAAATAATAGAATTTACCTTGCTAGACATAGAGATGATAAGGATGTTGCCCAAGTCAGTTGAAAGGCACAGTTCATAGATCAGGGATTAAAACCAAACTTGAACAAACTAAAGCAGCCCTGGTGGTATAATAGTTCACACAATGGGCTGCTAATCAACCACAAGGACAGCAGATAAACTCCAGCAATGACTCCAAGTGGGGTTAGGAATGGGGGGGGTGGGTAGCTTTACTTCCTGCATTAGGGTCCCTGTGAGTCAAAATCAACTCGATGACAGTGAGGTTGTTTGTTTGTCGCTATTTTTCCCTTTCTTCCCACCTCTTTGGAGCACCCACTGAAACTAGTACACAAACCTTGTTCTTATAATTCAAGATTGTTGCTTTAGAACAACAAGAATACAGTGTTTTCTCTGTTGTGTATAAAGTGGCCATGAGTTGAACCTAACTGGACAGCACCTAAGAAAAGCAACATGAACATTTATTGAAATAAGCCCATGGCTGTGAGCTTTCTTATGTGAAGAACTTATATCACAGTCATGAGGAACACTGCAGAATTTAGTGAGTTAAAAAACTTCTGTCAGCACTAAGCCAGGAGAAGAGCACTTATAAAATTAACCAGGGAAAAACATTTAATCTTGCATGAGATCAAACATACTAATTAAAATAACAGTAAAATAAAATTTCACACATATTAAGTCAGCAGATGTTTTCAGGAAAAATAGACACGTCCATTAAAATTGGGGTGAAACCAAAACACTTGTATATTCCCAAAAGAATTATCTGTTGGCAAAATACTTTGGAAAACCATTGACAATATTTGTATGCTTAGGAGATCTTTTAAAATATACTATTTGCATAGTGCAAACAGGAAAAATACACATGAACATGCACTGAAAATTAATCATGGTATCAAGTAAATTAGGAGTCTTAGTCTATGAAACAATACAATTGTATTTGCATGATGAATGTTGACAATATGAAGCGGAAATATTTATGATATGTGAAAATACATGTGCAAGTATATTGTGAAAAGTTTGAAAGGATATTAGGTTTCTCTTAAGCTGATTGAGTTTATGAGTATTTGCTCCATTTCTCAAAGAGTGACGATTATTGTAGAATGTTTAAAAGGTGTACTGTAAATGGAAAAATAGTATTCATTGCAATCATATCAGAATCTCTTTTCTTTCTGATCGATTATCTTTTCACTCACAAATATCTAGGCATCATCAAATATGAGCACTCTTTGCTCAAGCCTTTCCCGAATAGATCTATGTTTTTTTGGGTTATTGTTTTTTTTGTTTGTTTTTGTTTTTTTGGGCATCATTTCCCTCTGGTGGTGGGAGTAGGAGGCCCAGCCTTTGCTCCTGTGGAGCCACTGCTGGAATTGAACCTCCATCCCAGTGGACCGCAGTCCCGCGCACAACCACTACGCCACTGGGTCTCAACCCTAGGTCTATTGTTTTTAATCTCTCCTGACCCTTCCCTCATCCAGGGCAGCAACATTGCAAAAGTTCCTTCCATTCTTGTCTCTTCTCTTTTTCTCCTCCCTGGAGGGAATTCTAGCCACTCACTTCTTGTATTCATTTTCCATCTCCAGAAATCCAGTGCATTCGCCACTGGGCCATACTTTCTCTCACCACTGAGATTTTATGTATATTATTTAATCCTGCCCTCCTCATTTTTTTTTTGCTATTGGAAATTGCTCATTCTTTGGAGTTCACTTAAACCTCACTACATACTTCTTCTAGGTCTCCTTCAACATCATCTATATTTGCATGGACCCAAAGCTAACAGCCAACCACAAAACCAATAATAAATCATTTTGTTTATAATTCCATGATATATCCTAAATTTGATCATTATTCATCAGATCTATTGGTACTGTTCTTCTCTAAACTAGAGTTACCCTTTCTTGTCTGATACAATAGTCCCCTAATTGTCTCTCTGCTTCTACCTTGTCCTTCCCACTATTTGTGCCAAAGGCAGCGGACACACCTCCGGGACTCTGGCTGTCATTAGCATGGTCCCTTGTGGCTTGTCAACCAAAAGGTGTAGCAGAGACAGTGTGTTTCCTGCCTCTACGGAGGAAGAAAATTCCCAGGATCCTCATGCGGAAGCCACTCCCACAAGGAGGCATCAAAGCTATAACCCAATTGCCTTTACAATTAATATTTTCAAGCTGATGGAAGATTATGTAACTACCATGGTCATTAAGGGGAACCCAAAGACCCCAAAGAGGAGTTCCAAAACCAAAGAAAGGAGAGAGTATGTGCCTTGAGAGGTTGCTCATGTGCATGCATGCATGCCCCAGGCAAGAAAGTGATCCCGCCCTGGGACATGAAAGAAAGCATCTTGTGCTATTTCCCACTCCTAGTCCCACTTAAGATGGGTGGTTGAGGGGGTTGGCTATTCTTAGTGGCTGAGCTTTCAGGCACATGTGTAGCATAGTGTTGCTGGTGTCTACTGTACATAGCCAGGTTGATCTTCACTTTCACTTGGTTGATCTTGGACTGAGCATGCCCAGCTTTGAATTGTCCTCATAGTGGTCTAACATGTGCCTGATCCAACCTCCTCTATTGTGACATGGCTAGTTAATTATCATTGAGCATAGGCATTCACTGAAAATAATCCTTTTTGTCCCTAATCTTTGTACCTTTTAATATTGCTATTTCCTTGTCATTGAGTTATGTAATGTTTATTTTTAATTTAGTATGTTCCAGAAAGTACTCCTGGATTCCACAGCAATCATTAATAAGTCAGTTCTTCAGCCAAAGATGGCATTGTGTTTCACCTAATTACATAGACCCAAAGCTAACAAACAACCA
Source organism: Nesogale talazaci (assembly GCA_004026705.1). NCBI lineage: Eukaryota > Metazoa > Chordata > Mammalia > Afrosoricida > Tenrecidae > Nesogale > Nesogale talazaci. The sequence goes on along the minus strand of PVJH01008478.1, from coordinate 60,066 downwards.
CAAAACCAATAATAAATCCTTTTGTTTATAATTTCATGATATGTCCTAAATTTGATCACTATTCCTCAGATCTACTGGTACTGTTCTTCTATAAACTAGAGTTACTATTTCTTGTCTGATATAATAGCTGGCTAATTGTCTCTCTGCTTCAGCTTTGCCTTTCCACTATCTGTACCCTCTACATTACTGAGAATAATCTTTAAAAAAGTATATGTGCTCATGATCAATCTACTTCAAACCTGCCACTATATGCCTCCATGTTTGAATCAAGCTCTCCACATTTTCTAAGGCTTCCCAGATGTTTCATGTTTTATAAGACTCTCTGACCTCTCTGATCTCATCTCAGTCCATGGTGTCTATGCTCCACACAGAAAGTTCACGAACACTTCTGGAACCTATGAAGGTTAGTAGTAAGACAACAGATGGGCATTGGACCTCCACTCAAGTATCTCCTCGGTTCAAGAATACTTTGTTCTATTACATTGGCATTCCAAGATGCTCACCTTTCCGACATGATCACTGAAGACAAATGTGTGCATAAGCAAAGGTGGCGAAGAAAGCTGATGATGCCCGGCTATCAAAAGATGGAGCGTCTGGGGACTTAAAGGCTTGAAAGTAAATAAGCAGCCATCTAGCTCAGAAGCAACAAAGCCCACATGGAAGAAGCACGCTAGCTTGTGGAATCATGAGGTGTCATAGGGATGAGATATCAGGCTTCAAGAACTAAAAAGCATAACATTGCATGCTCACTTTACTGATATGATTGCTGAGGACAAATGTGTGCATAAGCAAATGTGGTGAAGAAAGCTGATGGTGCCCGGCTACCAAAAGATATAGCATCTGGGGCCTTACAGGCTTGAGTAAACAAGTGGCCATTCAGCTCAGAAGCAATAAAGCCCACACGGAAGAAGCACACCAGCCTGTGTGATCATGAGGTGGTGAAGGGATCCGGTGTCAGGCATCGATGAGCTAAAATTACATTATTATTAATGAGGTGGAGTACAGATTGGGGACCCAAAATCCATCAATAGGTGAGGTGACATCCTTTTACAGAGGGGTTACAAGGAGGAGATGAGCCAGTTAAGATACAGGGTAGAAACTATGAAATATACAACCTTCCTCTAGTTCCCATGCTGCCTCCCACCCACTCTCATGACCCCAATTCTACCACATAAATCCAGCTAGACCAGGAGATGTACAGTGAAGTTGGAAACATGGGAAACTTAGGATAGATGATCCATCAGGACTAGTAATAGGAGTGGTAATACCAGGAGGGTGGAGGGATGGAGGAATAGAAAGGGAGAACCAACTTCAGGGATCTATATGTAGCCTCCTTTCTGGGACACAGACAACAGGGAAGTGAGTGTTGGGATACATTTTACAGTATACAGGATGAAAAAAATAATTTGTAAATTACTAATGGTTCCAGGGGAAGGTTGGGAGTAAGGGTAATATAGAGAGCTGATAATGGGGGCCTGGAGGGAGAGAGAATGTTTTGAGAGTGTTGATGGCTGTGGGTGTGTAAATGTGGCCTGCATACAACTGATGTTGTTAGGGATTGTGATGGGAGTTGTATGGGCCCCCAATAAAATGATTCATTAAAAAAAGGGGGGGGGGAGAAAGGGGAGATTTTTTTTTAAAGAGGAGCTTGTACCAAGGGCTCAAGGGGAAAATGTTTGGAAATATTTGTGGCAGCATATGTGCAAATGTGCTTGATACAAATGATGTACTGAATGTTGTAGTAGCTGTAAGAGCCCCCAATAAAATTATTAAAATAAAAAGAAGAAATGATCATTTCCACAGGTTTGCTTTGTTTAGACCTTAAATGATTTTGTCTTAGTCTGACCCTGTCATGATTTGTTAGATTCATGGAGTTCAAGTATGTTCCTCACAAGGACAAACATGTTTGTTTATATTTATTAGCAAACCCAGAGCACCAGCAAGTGTGCTTGGTTCACGGTGATATCCAAACATAGCTGGTAGTGACATAAGTGAAAGTGTTTTTGATTTGCTTCGATCTTCATTAAAGTGTAGTCTCTGTCTTATTCACAGGTATATATTTTTTATCCTAAGGATAATGTTAGAGTAAAATAGCTTTGATAAAGATTTGTTAATAAAAACAAAAATTTCCTTCATGTATTTGTTTAACTGTTCATTCATAAAGTTGATGATACTTTGAAGTATCTTCCAATGTTGACTTGAAAATAGTCATTTCCAAACAATTCTTTGAAAAATATAGGATATATATTGTTAAAATAGATTTTAATGACTAACAAAAAATACTAGAGGCAAGAGTTGATAAAAGTTTTTAAATAGCTTTCCTCTTTAAAGAAGAAGCAATAGAAATAGATTATTAACTTAGAAATAGCAATTTCATATTACTGTTTTTGACTTTCCTTGGTTATGAAAATGTCATTCATGTTTTTCTTTAATTTTATCACTGTCTTTTATGAAAGAATAGCTTGCTGTTTACTATAACTGACATATTTGCTTCTGTTTTTAACTTGAAATTGCTAAATTATAAACTTAAATTTATATGATGCTTATACAGGTCAGGATTATACATTATAAGTTTTGAGCTTCCAACTTTAATTTATTTTCTAGTTATGTCCAAACATAGTGACTCATTTTGAATCATTGGCAGCCTATGTGCTTAAATTCTATGTTTTTAAAAAGTGAAATTACTTATTTTGATGGATATGTTGGATTATAATTTTATATAAGTTATGTTTAATTATCCTGAATCCCTGTTGCCAGATTCTACTGGCATGTGTCATAATGAGATTAAACATCTGAAAACATCTTTTAATAATTGGAATTTAAAATGCATGAAGTATGATTCTACTACAATTGGAAGTCATCAAAATTAAAATGGTGTGCATAACAACTGCTATTCTAGGCAATGGTCAGCTAAAATGGACTGATGTTGACCATTTTGATTCAGAAAATCAAACATTTTATTATGTCAGGAATGACAGATTCAAGAGGAATGGTATTTCATTCACAATACAAAGGCCATTTCAATATCTATTTCAAAGTACAATGCTATCTGTTATAAGGTAATATCTGTCTACGTACAAGAAAACCCTGTCAATACAACTATTATTCAAATGCATGCACCAACCATTATAGCTAGTAACGAATTATAGAATTTTATCAAGTTCTTTAGTCAGAAACTGACCATTTATACCATCAAAATGCATTGATAATTTTTGGTGATTTGAATGGAAAAGTTGGAAACAAAGAGGAAAGAATTGAACTTGGATGATATGATTTCATGAGAGAATTGAAGCTGGAGAGTACATGGTATAATTTTGCAAAACCAGTGACTTTGTCACATACACCTTTTTCAATAAGCACAAAAGGCTAGTTGTAGATTTCAAAAGATGAAATACACAGAAGTCCATGTGATCTCATCTTTAGGAAGATCCCTAGTGGAATATAATAATTATGCTTTAGGCTGCCATCTGTAAGGTCAATAGTCTAAACCACCAGTCACCTCACAAGAGAAAGACAGAGCTTTCTATTTCCACAAAGAATTACAGTCTTAAAAAATAAATAATAGTAATCAATAGAGAGTAAAAGACTTATAAACCCACAGGGGGCATTCTGCCCTGTACTGCAGCGTGTCCATAAGTTGGCCTCAACTCATTGGCAGGAAGTTTGGCCTTCTGTAGTAAAGTACAATGGAGAAATTCAATTTCAACTTTTCAAATAAGAAGACCATTTCAGAAACAAACTAACTTCAGGTTGAAGTTGAAGACACTCAAAACAAGCCCACAGGCCAAAAATATAACTTTGAGTAAATCCTATCCGAATTTGAAAAACATCCCAGTAGCAAATTCGACACATTGAATACTGAAAACAAACGACCTAAAAGGCTGGCAGTTAAGGTTCAAGAAACAACATCATAAATGAAGAAAGCAACTATTTTGAAAATGATGATTGCAACAAATGTACAAATGTCCTCGACACATGAAAGGATGGATGAATTGAGATAAGAGCTGTATGTGCCCCCAATAGAATATTAAAAAAAAGTAAGGAAAAATCAAAGTGGATGTCAGGAGAGAAGAAAACAAGCCTGGGAAGCTGTTATCCAAAAGAAGGTAATGAAACAAAATAAGGAAGAAATATGTTCACAAGTGAAATTAAGTGACTTATCAGTCGGTAAAAGCATCATATTCAGAAATGAGTCTTCCAAATGTCTCACTGGAATCCTGTTTGATTTGATGTAGAAGACAAGAAAAAAAATCAACTGGGGAAGCATGAGATGCAGAACTCTAAAAATAAAGTGACTTTTCCTTAAAAAAAAAAAACAGAGAATCTGAAACTTTCTCTTGGTCATATATTAAGAAATTCTGAAGTCAAAGGAGTGAATAGAAAATTTTAAAGGACAGTTTGAAAAAACAAAGAAAAATATTACCTTGAACTTTTCATGGAACTAGAGTTAGAAAACCCAAAAGAAAGAACAAGCTCTGCATAACTTAAATTGAAAGAGTGCAGGAAATATTCCAAGCCTCAATTTGCAATACTGATATGATCAGTGGGGAAAATATTGAATGATGCAGGAAGCACCAAAGAAGGTGTAAAGAATTTACAGTTACCATACCAAAAAGAACTAATCAATATCCAAGCATTTCAAGAGGTAGCATAAGACCCAAAGGCAATGGTACTAAAGGAAATAGTTGAAAGTTCACAGTAGGAATTAGTTAAAAACATGGCTCCAGGAATTTGAGAATACCAGTTGAACTGTATCATCAAACCGATTCAGTTCTGGAAGCCTTTATTTCTAAGCCAAGAAATTTGGAGGACAGCTCTTCATTCAGATGACTGGGGGAGTTGGGTATATGTAATTCCCCCAAAAAAATTCTGCTGTGCATTCCAACAGAATGAACAGTTTCATTAATATCACATGCAAGTGAAATGTTGCTCAAGGTGTTTCAGCAATGTATATAGCAGTATATTTACAGAGAATGGCTAGAAATTCAGGCCAGATTTATAAGAGGACATGAAACAAGGGCTATCATAGCTCCTGACAGATGGATCTTGACTGAAAGTGGAGAATACCAGGAAGAATTTTACTTTTGTTTTATTGGTTATGCAAAGGCATTTGATTGTGTGAATCTGTGGTAGTTATATAATCTCTTGTCAATTTGAGACTTTAGAATGAAAGAATGGAGTTTAGCCTGTCAATCAGGTTGCAGGTGGATGACCTCTTTTGGAGGCAGTAAGATGATGCATAGCTTGCTGACAGCAGGATACTTGCTCACTCCCTGAGTGACATGTCTCTTGAGAAAACACATGGTGCTACAGTAGAACAATGGAAGTGAAGAAGTCACATGGAGGCCCCTGCCAGCATGCAGATGCTTCCACCACCACTGGATCCACAATACTTCCCACCCACTGGCCTGGGATATTCCTGAATTGGGCATCATTGCATTTGTTTTGTGAGTCTGAAGAAGAATTTATAGCTTGGTATCAGAGAGATATATGGGATAATTCCAGACTTACGGGCTTGATCTGTATGTGTCTGAGAGTTTTCACAATGTCCTATTGTTCTGGTACATAAGTTGTTTCTTATATACATGCATGAGTGTCTATGAATCTGTTTCTCTTACCTATCCAGACTGATACAGATTCATAATAAACTTTGGATACCTTTGAGAAATATGGGGATTCTGGAACATTTCACTGTTCTCATGAAGAAACATGGATTAAGAGGCAAAAGTAGTGAAAGCAAGAGAAAGCATTACCACCAAGTTTAAAGTCAAGAAATGTGTGCATCAGGGTTGCATTCTCTCACCATACTTCTCCTGTCTGAATACTGAGCAGACAGTCAGAGAAACTATGAGAAGGAATTCAGTATCAAGATTGGAGGAGAGCTTATTAGTGACCTTCAGTAGGCAAGTGACCCAACCTTGCTTGCTGAATTTGAAAAGAACTTCACTCATTTGATGAACGTTCAAGGATTTGTTGTCTTCATTATGGACAACAACTCAGTAAAAGAAGATAAAACTTCTCACATTCAGAATAACTGGTAACAATGATAAAGGGAAAAAGAATTGAAGTTGTCAAGGATCTTATCTTCCTTAAACTCACAGTCAGTACACATCAAAGTCATAGTCATCAGGGTCAGTACACATGAAAACAAAGGAAATCAAATATGCAGTGTGTTGAGTAGGTCTGTTACATAAGATTTCTTTAAAGTGTTGAAAAGCAATTGGGGTTACTTTGTGAGCTAAGTTATACCTAGTTGGAGCTGTGGTATTTGCAATTGCCTCATAGAGATGTAAATGTAGACCATTGAGTGAAAAAGGTCAAACAATAATGGATGTGTCCTTGAAGAATATTGGAAGTACCATGAACTTCCAGAAGAATAATAAAATATGTCTTCTAAGCAGTGAGAATTGTCCTTAGAAGAAAGGATTGTGTGACTTCCCATTTACTGTACACATGTTGTCAAGAGGCACCAGTTCCTGAAGAAGAATTCCCCCTTGGTAAAGAGAGGGGTTTGTGAAAAGAAGGATTGACATAGCGGCTGCAGCCATGTGTTGAAACATAAGAATAATTGTGAGGATGAAGCAAGCCTGGATGGGATGTAATTCTGTTATGTATAAGGTAATTATGAATTATGAATTACTACTCAAGAGCAGTAGCAACAGTCGCAATTCTTTAACATTTTAAACTACTAGTCTCAAGATTGGCAGTTTGAAATTATCTGCAGTTCCATGGATGAAAAACTTTCTGTACAATGAGTTAACACTTTCAGAAACCTTATATAGGGTCCTTATGAGTTGTAGTGAACTTTATCATAGTTGGATAAGCGATATTTGTCATTTATATTAAAAAGTCTACTATATATGATAATTTCATATGTTCGTATTAGGCAAGTTGGTTATGGTTTTCAGAGTTTCATCAATGTGTACCTATGTGCATTTGTGATGGTGATCAGCAGGGTATATTTTCTCAGACCCAAATCATATGTATATGTGTGACTGGAAAAGAGACATTTTAGAAAAAAATCTCATCCATTGGAATATTATAGAAGTGAGGATACATGATTATTAATGTCATTATTTTGATTATTAGCATTGAAAATTAGACAGAAGGCTATGGCAAGATTAATTTTTGTACTACTAATTTAAATAATTTTATTTTACATATATTTCAATAACGGGGAATAGCCATTATTGCTAGGTGCTATTGCATTTGTTATAATCTACCTCGTCCAATGCCTTTGTACAATCAATAAAACACACATAAATATATTTCTGGCATCCTCTGCTTTCAGCTAATATCCATCTGACATTCACAGCCATGTCTCTCAATCCATATCAACTTCTGACTCCCACTTGAATTTCTAGCAGCTCCCTGTCAATGTATGGCTACAATAATTTTTGAATTATTATTTTCAGCAAGTTTTAGTTGTAGGAATTGAGTAGAAGGGTGGAAAAATCAAATAGATCTAAAACACTTCAGTAATTGTTTAATAATTCAATGCAATAGCAAGATAAGAATTTATGTAGATCTCTATAGATACTGTGAAATCAGCTCATGGACAGCTCATGCTAAAGACCTTACTGGCTACTGTTCAGAATTTCTAACAATGATTAGATAAAAAATATTAATGTCCTGTGAGATATTTCCTGTTTTACTCAAGTCAAGACCCTCTGGCACCTATACCATAGATAATAATTCAAATGTACCAGTTCTTCTTTGTCTTATGTATTCAAATGCATGAGAAGTGACTATAAATGCTGTGAGTTGTGTCAAGCCAACCTCAAATTGTGCCTGATGTTTAACACTAGAAAGAGGCCAAGTACAGTAGATTTTCCCAAGAAATATATGGTTACAATTTTTGATGGCTACTTTCATGAACAGGATTATGAATATGAATAAAATTAAATTCTTAAAAAGTTGAATATTTTCTCCATTTAACATATTGTGGTCCATCGGCCTAGTTATGGCAATTTGTGTTTTCTGGTTTTTTATTTGCAATCCATAGTGAGACATACCATTCTTGATCTTGAGCAGCAAATTTTAAGTCTGTGGTTATAATACTATTTGGGATTAGGGTTTTTAATGTGAACTATATAGAATGTGGGCAGAGTGTGCCTTGTCAGTACTTCAGGATTAGACAAGTAATAATACACAGCTGTGCAGAATGAGTCATCTCAAAAACACATGAAAATGACCCACATACCAAAGAACAAAAGCTGGAAAGAGAAAAAAGACAGGAAGAAAGAGAGAGTGAGAGTGAGAGATGAGAGATCCCTTGGAATTAGAACTCTAGATATGGAAGACTCATGTCTTGTACACCCTACTGTAGGGTAAATTTATGTTTGTGAAAGCCTCCACTTGTGATTATGTTATGGAAGAACTAGATAACTAAGACATTCAGTAATTAAAAGAAAATGATCAAGGCATTGTCCTTGATGCTTAGAGAACATTTACAAAGAAGGATCCATGGCCAAGGAAACATTCACTTGTGCACAACACTTGAAATTAGAGGCAATTCTCCATTTAATGTACTTTGAAAATGTGTTTATAAAGTCATCATAAACATAAAAAGTAAATATCACAAAAATCCTTTCTCTTTTCCTGAAATTAAGACTGCAGATGGGCTTTGCTATTTACAAATAATTGCAAGGTGGCATGCAAAGTAGCAGTGCAGCCTTTGTAGTACAAAGATTTCCCCTAACTTTATCTAGTCACATCTGCAAGGTTATTTGAGGAGATTGGGGTGATGTCATTTGAATTCTATGGTAGATACTGTGGTAGGTATATCAAGGCTTCTCAAATCCCTTTTCCGTGAAACCTTTATTGTCTCAGCTGCTAGCGTGCTATTAGGCAATTGTCTTTCTGTCAGCTCCTACAGAGGTTGTCCTACTTACAGAGCTTTATCTTTCCCAAGGGCCATGCAAATGTGCTCCAAGTATCTTTCCCCAGGGAGTGGTAGAGGTGGAGGTGCATGATTGATCCATGCTTAAGTACAAAGGGCCAGCTTGGCCACTTGAGCCCCAGTCTCCCCCTTGGGATAGACAGAAGTTGACTTTAGCCCCTTTGCCACTTGACTCCCCTGAATCCAGCTCTGCTTTTTTTTCTTATCTTTTCAATGGGTTTTGCTTGCAAGGGTGGACCTAAATAAAAATCCTGCTTGCTAAATTCCACCTCAGAATCAGCTACCCTGGAAATTCGACCCATGGTCGATTGTGGGTAGGAACAGTTATAATAATATTCGCAGGTGCTGTAATTGCAGCACTGTTTGATTGCTTTTGCTCAAAATGTCCCCCAGAGGGAACCCATGCCCTTTACTCCAAGCCAATTGGCTTCCCCAAATCAGTTATATTTAGCTACTCTGTCACAGGGACCATGTTAGTCTAAACTCTCTTCCTTTCAATTATGGGAAAGATAGAAGAATGACATGATTAAGATATTTTTTTCCTTAAATCAACTTTTTTGTGCTATTCACATTGATATGGATCATTCTTATTGATAAAAAAAAAATGAAACATGCTTAAAACAAGATGTACATTTTTTCTAGGAAAGTGATCTAATAATTTAAATTTAAATTGCTGGGAAGACTTTTTTAAAGAAGTGTGATGCTCACAAAGAAACCTCTTCCCTAATATTTTATCTTGGAGTTAGATTTGTGTGGTCTGATTTCTTCATTGAGAATTGTTCTCTACTCCTTAATATACCCTTGATCCTCACACCACACAAACATTTGCATACACAAACACATCCCATCAGTTTTTCCCATATTTATCAATACTCAAATCTGGGTTCTGACATTTTCCTGTTATGTGATATTGGGAAACTGAACATGGAGTTCTTAGAGTCTTAGGTCTCTTTTCCACAAAGTGGGGTAAACTATTTAAGTGTGATAATGGAAATAAGTTTAATGAAATAATGTCCAAAAAAGAGTATGAATAATGTCTAAATGAGTTGCCAGAGACCCTTTGTGACAGAGAAGATACTACAATCTGTTGGAAAGATGGGTAATGTCTATAATGAGGGGGGCAAAATTTCTGTTTTTTTTTTAATTTTGGGTGCAGAGTGCTATTTTTTAATACCAATTTAATATACATTATTATGTGCTAAATTCCTAACTGTGTTCATATGTAGTCTTTTGAATCAAGCCACTTATCATTTGGTGGGAGAGTGTCAAACAAAAAGATGAGTATGTCAGATCAAGAGCAGGACATTAACTGTATATGGTTAGAGAAGATGGGTTATTGCTGTCTTTTATTTGTGTATATATTAATACAGCATCAATAGCATTTGGCAGAGAACTAGGTTACTATTCTGGAACAACATAAAGAAAATATTAACTATAGGTTAGATATTTCCTTCAAAAACAGAGGTATTATTCCCAAAACTGTTTCAGATGTCAAGTAAATGAAATTACAAAATGTCTTTGACTTCCAAGCACAGATCCTATAAAGATACCTCACATTTCCAAGTCTAACATGTCTGCTAATAGCAGTTAAGTGACAAAATGGATACCTGAACCTAAATGGTTATTTTAATGAAATGATAATTATTGGAAATTGAGGAGGGTGGAGTAAATCTCTAGAACTGTTTCTCCAAATCTGTACAACTGTGCATATCAAAGGTGCATACATATGGTTATTACTTTGGACTTCTCAACCACTTCCATTGCAAAAAATTTTGCTGACAATAAAGCAAACAAATCAAGTAAATATCTAGGAAACACATCTTTGAAGCTGATAAATATGATGCTTGCATCCTTCTTTTGTTTTGTGCTGTAGGAAGTATGCAATTATGCATTATGATATACACTATCATTTTTAGAAGAAAAAATAACTTAAAATATATTATTCCTGGTTTATGATGATAAAAAACTCTTTTGGATTCAACATAGCATGCAGGTAGTAAAGTCAGGACTTCTTTGATTTATAGTGTGAAAGAGAAAGAAAGTCAATAAAAGACTAAACAAGGGAAAGGGAGAGGAGAAATTTTGTGAAAAGTCTGAACACAATGTATATAATGTAGGGAGATTAAACAGAATGACCTCAGAAAAGAGAAAGGAAGGAACAGGCATAGCAATAAACATGTGGCTAGCACCTGTGTTAGTCTTGGTTCACTAGAGAAACAAAGTCATAGACACTCATATGGGTGTAAGACAGAATTTTATAATAAAGGGCAATTATACAAGAAAACAACTTAGCCCAGTCCACAAGTTCATAAGTCTAATATTACCCCATATGTCGATACTAGTCTATAAACTCCTCTTTAGACTTATGTTGCCTTTCAATGACGCTGAGTACAGGAAGACCACAAGCCAGTGGGTGGATAATTTTGGGTCCATTAGTGGTGGAAGCATTTTTGCACTGGTGTGGGTCTCTACTTGACTCTGGGGTTCTGGCTTTATCATTGTAAGTCCACATGGTTTGTCAACAGGAATGTCTCGCAGAGAGTGAGTTTATATCTGTTCTTTGGCCAGCTCTTTATACCTGTTTGTGCCTTCCAAATGAGGCCATCAGACTGCAACCTGATTGACAGACTAGACTATCCCACCGCAAGTTGAAAGATTCTGTAAGTGCTATAGCACTTTACATTGAGTCTTCTGGTGACTCACTGTAACATGTGTCAACAAATTTGAGATTCAGAAGAGTGTGAGGAGCCTGCTCGAGCTGACCTCACTAATAAAAAATAGAGTCCAAACTTTGTGCTAAATCTTCCATAATCCAAAAAGCATGCCCATTCATATAAGTTCCGCATTTCTGAAAAATAGCTGCTTGTGTACTAAAGAAACTGACAACAATTCTATCGATCGCTGTAGTAAAAATCTATCCTGTCCACTTGGAGCTCCTTGTAACCTGTGTGGGGTGAGAAGCATGCTTACTAAAGAACAGCAGTCCTTTGGCAAGGCCAGCTGGATACTTACATCGAAGCAAATTGATCTCTTCTTGGAATAAAATCCTTCCAATTTACTCAGATTTTAGTGTGAGAGATTTTTATGCACTCTCGTTTCATGTATATGTCTCTGGAATATACTGTTTTTCTCACCAATGTGAGATGATCCTTTCTGCTGCCTGGACTCTGGTTCATGTTGCTTATTATGCTTGGTTTGCTTCTGTCAATGCTCCCCTCTGTCAATACACAATGGCAGAAATCTAGTATATTTTAATAACTTCATTCTTCTCTTGAATACAAATCCAAAACAAATCACTTTCTTTCCTTCTAATTCAAAATAATAAAGATCCCTTCTTTTATCACGTAGTACGCAGTAATTATTTTGTATGTATTGGTCTAATTTTTTTGACTAATGCCTGGTAGTTCCATAAGAGCAGGGGTTATATATGTATGCTCTTTCTGCCCTTGCCATTTCAACCCCCCAGCTGGAGCATTATTAAGAGCTTGAATGAATAAGTGATAAATCTCCAATAAAGTTGTCTTCCTCTTTTTGAAAAACTCACTCACTCCCTTGAGAAATCTATGTCCCTTCCTTTCTGTTACTAACATTATGTAACCTTGTGGAATATTAAAGGGACTGTGGATTTTGGAGCCAATTAATATGTGACTATAATTTCTTCACTTCTTTAAGTCTTAGATGAGTCATCTCTTAAAAGGGAGAAAACTTCACATCTCACAGGGTAATTCATTTAGTGAGATACTGATATTTTTACTTCACAAAAGAAGCTCATATTCTCTATTCCCTCCCCTGGTCATGCCTATGCCTCCTAAGCTATTCTCAAAAGAATACAGGGATAGTCTAAGTTATTGGTATAGAAGACTTGCATTTTTGCCCTCAGAACACAAATCAACTTCCAGATGCTCAATTTAACACAAGTTAATCAAAACCAACTGTTTACTTCCTCTACAAATGTTAATAGGAAAACCAAACCAAACAATGCTTTCAAGACAATTTGAATTCATGGTAAATAGGACAAGGTAGAACGTCCTCTCTGAGTTTCTTAACTGTAACTCTTTGTATATAAAACTTTGTTTTACCCTAAACATAGCATGATATAATCCAAAGATATTATTTCATGCATGTCTGATGAAGACAAAGCTAGTCTTACAAATATTGTCTTCTCTCCCAAAGTATGTTTTCAACTAAGGCAACAACTGCCTTTATTTCTTATGTGCATACCATCACTTCAGGATTAAGGAACATCGGACATACAGGCCCTGTAAGGGTCACTATATCATTACTGGCTAGCATTACATGCCGTACTAAAGAGAAGCTTTTTCAGCCATTACATTAGAAGTGAGTTAATTCAATGCTTTACTAGTATGGCCCATGAATAATGTTATAAACCTTCAAATATTGGCTGAAAAAATTGTTCTCCACCCCTGCCTACGCATTTGACAGTGATGGGTCAGTTCAGGGCTGTGTTCGGCAAAAGTATTTTAGGTTGGGTTCTCTAGAGAAAAACCAGTAAAGTAAGTGTGTGTTTTCACAAGAGGTTACCTCCTCAAAACGGAATTGTGCTAGCCAGAATGAAGCTTTCATTGTACACAGTTTTCCAGTTTGATGAGTTTTAAGCAACTCTCTCTGAGTTAGTGCCCTCAGTGGCACTGCTTGGCAAGGCTCCTTCTGTCTACTGTAACCTACACTGAAGATCCTTGGTCTCCAGCAGCAAATGGTTCAGTCTTTATGAGGTTCAGCAAGCCCAGATGAAAAAGTGTCTTGTCGCGAGCTGCATGATCAATAATTACTTAACGCTCTTGAACGTTTTCTTTTTTTTTTTTTTTTTTTTTTAAGGCATCACTGCCCTCAGGTGGTGGGAGTAAGAGGCCCAGCCTTTGCTCCTGGGAGCCGGAATCGAACCTCCATCCCAGTGGGCCGCAGTCCCGCGCACAACCACTACGCCACCGGGGCTCAGCCCTCTTGAACGTTTTCAAATGCCCGTCTTGTTCACTGCAAACACACATCAAGCAATCCAGTAATTCTTAACATCATCTGAATAACAATATCAGAAAAGGAACTTCAGTAAAACGCAGTGACAGTACTCTTCACACTTATTATTTTTAGTCTAGTACCATAGTCCCAAAAAGCATTGCCTTCATCGGTGTACTCACAAGGATAGAGTTGGAGAGAACTGGGGTTGTGAAAACCCTGGACCCGAGTTCTCTAACAACCCCAGTTCTAACCATTTTTTACATAATGAATTTGGTTGCTCCTTTGACATCATTGGAACTTCATCAGGGTTCCCTCCATTTTTGTGGTTGTCTCTCCTGACCATCTTTTAGTTCTGGCTCCCTGCCACTTTGGAGTGGGTTAAAGTGTCACTTTTTTTCTTCTTCATAAAATGAAGTTTCTTATGGTGCTTTCTATCATGTGGCTCAATCTTGCAAAGAAGTTCTATGATGCTCTCCTCACTTACTCCAATCTTGATGCTCAATTCTTCTTCACATAGTCCATCTACTCTCATTATTTTCTTAGAATACAGATTGAAGAACTGTGATGAGAAGATGCAGCCCTCATGGATACATTTCTTGATGTTTTTTGCCTTAAAATTTTTTTTTAAATCATGAAATCTCCCTTGTTATATTCAAAGGACTACCTCTTGAGGCACACACTGGTTATGCATAAGTACCATACATGTTTGGATATCTCCAGCTTTTAAAGGACATCTAGAATTTGTTATTATCCCTACAAATGAATGTCTTTGCATAGTTAATAAGACTCAAGCAAACATCTTTCTGATAGCCTCTGCTTCCAGCCAACATCCATCTGAGAACATCAGTGGTAGTCCTTGTTCCATATCCTCTTCTGATTCTGGCCTGAATCTCTGACAGTTTCCCATCAACGTACTACTATGGCTATTATTGAATGATTTCCCATAATATTTACTTGCAAATGAAACTTATTTATTGTTCTATAATTCATGCATTCTGTTGGGTCACCTTTTCTTGAAGTGGGGACAAATATAAATTTATTTTATTCAGACAACCATGTAGCTGTTTCCCGAATTTCTTGGCAAATGGGAGAGACAGTTTCCAAACTTCATCACATACTGAAACATTTCAGTTGGTATTTCATTCATTCCTAGAATCTTAGTTTTGGTTAATGTCTTTAGTGCAGCTGGATCTTCTTCTCCCAGTACCATTGGCTCTTGACAATATAATACCTCTTGATATGGTTGAATATTGACTAGTTATTTTTGTTTTGGTGATTCTGTGATTCTCTAAACTGCTTGTCTGTCCATTTAGCTGTGTTAGCTTGCATATTACCATGATCCTAAAATCTATATCATCAATATTTCAATAGCAACAGAGTCATACAAGGTGAGCACAAATGAGCATAGTTTCCAGACAAATAATAGATCACAAAAAAGAAATATGTTATCCACTTGTGAGGAATTAGCCCCTGAAAACTTCATAAACAGCAGTGGAACATTATCACATACTGAAAACCAAACTAACAGAAGCCAGTGTTTGTGCTTTCATAACTTCTGTGTTTAGCAGTTATTATCAGCCAATTCATTGTTACATTTTCTTTCTTCCTTATTATCTACCTGGCTTACTAGAACACAATATCTATGAAGGCAATTGGCATTTTATTATTTACATTTTGAGAAGTAATTCCATATGGAGGAATGGGTGGATTACAAAGTATCAATAAAAATATTGTTTAATGCTGAGTTCTTTAAATAGACATCAATTAACTTTTGGTCTGTCAACTTGTCTGTTCTAAATTGTTAGTCTTACAAGTAGAGATAAAGAACACTTCTCCTTCTGATCATCTGGGATCATATTCTGCACAGCCAATGATAAAAAACTAACCCAACAGTAGGCCTATACTTCACAAAATACCGGTCAGAGAAGCATCACACCTCCAAGCTTACAGAATGACTGAATAATGGGAATTATTTCTAGGGAACAAAATTCACCCTGGAGGTCTGAGGAAAATCTCATCATTTCCTTCAATACATGTTTATACAATGGGAAAATAAAATATAGATTTTGCTATGGTAGAAAAAAGTGCACTCAGTCTTGAAAAGAAGACATTTGCCTCTTAGGAATTTGTCATCATCTTATTTTGGAGTTACCATAACTTCCGGTGCCAACCCATTAAGTCAAATCATTTGGCAAATTGCTAGTTTCTCCAGTTTGTTGCAGTGGTAAAGGCTGACATTTCGAGAACACCACAGGGCTGGTATGTGTCGGTCGAGAGAGTTGTGATGAGTTTGAATCGACTCAATGAGAGTAAGTTCCAGTAGGTCCTGGAAACAAAGCTTAATTGGGATTTAGGTTTCTCCCATAACATTTGGTTTTGTTTTTATTCTGTAGAAAGTAATTATAAAACTTACATGCATTTTCTATTTAAATCAAATGGAGTGATTTGTGTTATTTATCCATGTGTCTTTTGGGAAACCTCTCACTGTTTCCAAACTCTCACAACAGGCTGAGTTGTTAACAATTGTGTATAATCGTATGTGTGTAACATTTACTGCAGTGACTAACATGACTGACTGCCACAGAGTTGACACACAGTAAACATGAGATACCTTTATCATTTTAGCTTGGAAAATAAGCATTATGCCACCTACATCTTGGCATATTACAGAAAGGCAATTAAATAGTATCCATTTAGATTTCAAGTAAAGTGCTGAGTTCTATGTAGGAACTCAGTAAATGTTAATGTTATTCCCCCTCTCTCTACTAAACAATATGTTCAGACAAGTAATAGCACTGTCTTCATCATCCTATATAACGCTGCAAACTAATTTCCTCTTCTTCAAAAAAAGAAACCTATAAAACCCACTCTCAATTTATTTAACAGATTTCCCTTTATGGCAGCATGTAAAATAAAGTCTTGCTATCAACATAGCGCTATTGGTGATTTATGCAGGAGGGTACGCAGTGTTGCAGTCCTTTGGGGTAAGTAAATTAAAAATACCCTATTTTGAAAATGCAACAGGCGTACCAGGACAGAGAAAAAAAAACAACCCATTACAGCCAGAGTGACGTTCCTGTGGGCAGCAGCAGGTGAGACAAAGTGCAAACTCTCGGCATTTATAACTGAGCACTGGCTTGCTTGAACGAACTTGCTATTTACTTCCAACTGAGGACATTTATATTTAAATTCCAAAGCCATGCATCAGTTGAGTGAGAAAGAAGAGCAAAGGAGGAGTGACTCTCAGTAATTTAGGTAACATGATTCTTTTGTGATTGGTCAGCTGAAGTTGAAATATCAATAGTAATGTCCTTTAATGCTGGGTATTGCATTTCAGGAATGTGTCTTACCCATTCTGCAATCTCCCTAAGACTGTAAGTTCTATACTGCTATACAGAAACACGTTTCCACTACTTATTATAATAAAACATTTCTTTTGCACACCCAAGGAGGTAAAAAACTCCAAAGCAATTTTCACCTATTGTGACATGCTAGGCTGGATGATGTTTGAAGTAGTATTTCCTGCACAATTCAAGGTTTTTCTTGTTTTTGTCTTTTTCTTTCTGACTGGAAAATGGGAAGCTTTTGTTGCAGATGGTCATTGATTCTTCCACAGAAGCAAACTGGAAGGTAATTTTCCCCTCTTATACCCTTTTATGTCCAGGGAACATGCTAATTGGTCCATTAAATGTCACACAGCCATCTTCCCCCAATAGCAGATAGTTTTTCTTCTGTGTCCTGTCCCAGTGCATATAAAAATAGTTTGTGTTGATGTGAAAAATTGTAGTAATTAGGGGACTTAGAAGAATATGATTGATGGAAGTATCAGTTTATATACTGTAAACCTACTATCATCCCATTAATAAATCCATTTATGTGCCTTTCTACAAAAGTTTATACCTTTCAAAACAGTATTTCTGGTGGCTTAATAAGGTTGAATGACTCACTGGTCACATCATAATAGATGTATGACTAAATTCTAGGGCAGGATCCCAACTCCCATAAAAAATGTCAACTAATCAATTTGAATCTGTGTAATCAAATCTCATAATTATAATTTGTATAGTACCCAAAATACAGTAGGTATCCAGCATTAATTAATCATTAGTAGTAACAGACTAATGACCCTTTCTAATGAAATTAAAAGAGACAGCGACACACTTGTCAAAGACTGCTAGGTTGCTAACTCAACAAAAGATTAGTGGTTTGAACCCACTAGTTGCTCTATGGCAGAAGGTATTTGTGTCAAAATTATAGATTTGGGGACCTATGGGACCATTTTACTTTGTCCAATGGGATTTCTATTGTGAGGGTGTTCTTGGTAGGACCTGTGGATCTAGGGGAGAGACCTAGAAAGCTCATGATGTTCCTGCAACTCCTGTAGTGTCCTGGAAGCAGTTAGGTAGTAATCTCCATCCTTTGGTAACTGGAACTCATGCTTCCAAGTCTCCTGGAATATTTTGGTCTTTGGTCAGGTGGAAGCTGCTGGGTATCCTTTGTTTCCATGACTCCAGGAAAGATCCAGTCTTGAGGCAATAAGACCCTTAGCCAGGTCACCAGATATCCTTCTGCTTTAAATTTCTTAGACACAGGCTATCAGACTACTTCTAGCTTCCCCATAGTAACAGCTAAGCTCCTGTAATACTATTGGGCGATAGCATCATGCAATGCAATTGGATGGTTGGTCCTGTAATGTGATTGAACAAAATAGTCTTGTAAAACTTCATTTATAAAACTCGGCTAGTAATGCCTCATTTACATAGCCCACAGCGTGGACCAATCATTTTTCATGTCGCAAACTCATGATCATATAAGGATTTGTTTGGAAACCAGGAAGAATGTGGAATAAAATGATCTGATTGGTCATTGGAAGGAATATAAACATTGCAAAAGCTGTAATAAACTTAGATCTGAGCCATCAAACCAAGTCTCAGGAGTCTGTGGGCAGGATTGGATTTGATTCCATTGCCTTCAGTTTCCTGAGAGCTGGACCTGTTCCCACACTTTATGAGTCAGAATTTATTTGAGGGCACATCATGCCTATAAAATTACCGGGTTAAATGAGACACAGACAAAAGCACCTATGATAGTGGTTCTTCAAGGCTACTGAATTTGAACCAGACTGTTGAACTTCATAACCTTATTTGAGTATAAATCCATAATTTCTCTTTGTTGCAGCTAATGAAAGCAGGCCAGAATAGTTTAAAGGATGTTATCACATACTCCTAAGAGTGACTACATTTTATTCATCTATCAACTTAGATTAACAGAAATTATTTCTTTTTACAATTAGTTTATCCTCCAACCAAGTTGCTTTCCATGACATTTGTTGTGTTTTTTGTACCTGGCCTGTTAACCACTTCTTCATGTATTATAAAGTGATCATTCATGGTGGGAATGTATGGATCTTAGAGTCTGATAGGACAGTATTAAACCCTCCAATTCATGTCATATGCATTGTGTTCCTTATTGTGTTCATTATCACATTTATGAAGTAGTGACCTGAGGGGTTGTAGGGATAAATGACAGATGATTTTTATAAAGTCATTAGAACCCAGTTGGAAGCCCAGCGGGTGTCCCATGAACTGCTCTGTTCCCACCGTTAGTTGCAGCTGAGGTGTGTCCTACATAGTGGACCTGAATTGCCTGGTCCTGCACAGTCCTCGCCATCATTGCTGTGTTTGAGCCCATCGGTGTAGTCACTATGTCAGTCCATCTCAAAAAAGGATATTGCTCTTTTTCCCTGATTTTTTCTTTATTAATTGGGCATTAATACCTATATTAAATCATTCCATAGTTCAATCACATCAAGCAGAATTGTACAATACTCCTTGGCATCATCTCCCTTGTACCCACCCAACCCCACCACTGTACCCCTGTCTCAAATCTTTATTCTACTTGCTTTCCCTGTAGGCACATCAATCCTGGGTTTCATATATTGAAACACAGAAAAACCTATAACACAACCTTTAAACGGAGACCTTCAATGGCATAACACCTCTGAGATGTACCTTAATATGAGTGAACAAAAACACAGCAAATTTTGAAAATGAAATCAGGTACAATATGCATCAGGGAGGGGATCACTTGACAAAGCTTTAGCTGTTCAAGTAAGATTTATGCCTTTGGTTTTCTGTAGTCCTCTCTCCAGTGTGCTCTGCTTAGTAACCACGTTCCCCTTATCCCTCAATTGTGGGTAGTAGGCGCTCACTGGAGGCTGATTCCCTGTGTAGTTCCCACAGGGGAAGCTTGAACTCATACTGTCATCCATAGCCTTCTGCAAAGTGGATTGTCCCAAATTAGGATCTGATACTAATCCCTACTTGAACTTCTGATCATCTGATTCACAACCCTCTGAGTGACTGATGCTGGTGTGCTTCTTCCATGTGACTGAATTGACACCACAATGAGATGGCTGTTTGTTTGCAGAAAAGCCTTTCAGAACCCCAATGCTATTTTACCTGATAGCCAGCACCATCTAATTTCTTAACCACATTTTGTTATAGCACCCATATCTTCTGAGTTCCCTTCTAGAGTGTGAAGCAGGATGCTAGCCTACTTCTTCACCAAGCAATATGACCATTCCAGTGACTGGTAGCTCCCACGAGCCTGCCGCCATCTTGCTTTCAAGGAGTGTTCTAACTTTACTATCCAAAGTACTCTCAGTCTACACTATGCTAGGTACTCTAGAATGTATCTATTCTCTGCTAATGTTATATTAGTTGCCCTTGTTTTTGACGTCTTAGAAATTTTATTTTCTTACTCTAAGAACATTATTCACTGGGCCATATTATATCCCTTATATGAGAATCTGTAGATGACATGTTTCTAATAGAATCAATCCTGGAAAAACCTTCACTACTTTGTGTCCTCACCCTCTTTCCTAGCAATTAAATTTATGCATATGGATTCCAGTTGACTAAATGGTGATGAATTTAGATTTGGAAATATTGTTTTGTTATTTTTGTCATTGTAGCTAGAAAATACAAAGACAAATTATAGTTTGAATCAGATTCAGGGTTAACTCCAACGTGACTATGATAGCTATTTTTTCTAACCCCATGCACCTGGTATTTTCCTTATTGTTTTCCTAACTTTAAGTATTTCTGTGAGTAATCACAATTTTTGTAAGAGCACTTTATTAAACTTAATGAAAGTTTTCACATGACAAAAATTGCTGTGTATAAACATAATTTTTGGTTTTCACATTTTAGCTTACTGAAGAATTTACTTCTTTTTACCCATACATATAGTTAAATCATTTTAAAACTTATTTTACAAACTAGTGCCAAAAATTGTATTCCATTTATGTTATTGATGCTGGAACGACATCATTTTATGACCACTGAAAATAATATATATGTAGATCTATGCCTTTGTATCTACATCAGCATCAGGTATTTATGAATAAGCTTATATATTACCCCATTATATTTTATTCTAGCTTTGGGAAATTTTGTAGTTTTCATGAAGTAAATCAGTTAACTTATTGATGAAATAATCAGGTGGGTAGTGTACCCTTCTGAGATGAAGGATGAGCTCAATCTTTACAATTCAGAACATTTAGCTCCAGCTTTGTATTTCTGGCCTAAGAGAATCAGTGTCCTGTGAATGCCAAGATATGGGATGTAGGCGCTTTGATTTTGAAAAGGGGAGGCATGCTTAATCTTAACATCCCAGGTCATGACTCATCAAAACATTGGCATCCTTTTCCTGAAAAGGCAAAATGCAGGGAGGGCTACACAGCAGACCTTTTCCATGTGGTTTCCAAAGTGCAGCTCCCTCTGGAAGCGCGCCGCCTCTCTTTGCTCCAGCTGCATTTCCCCCACCCTAATCTGCATCACCAGAGCTGCTGTCTATTGTGTATAAATGCCAGGAAGTATCTTTTCCTGCCCTCAACTGATTCTGTATGTGGGAGTTTTATCGATAGTTACATACATAAATTCCTCATATTAGGAAAATACTAAAACCAAGTTTTGAAAATACTCCAATTAAGACCATAACAATGGAGGAGATTCAAATTTCCTTGAAGAATATGAAAAAATATATACACATATCTAGATGTATACATATGTGCATAGGCCTGTACATACATATGAGAAGTCCTTAAAAAGTTCATGAGAAATTGAGTTAAAAGATATTAGAATTTTTCCACAGTCCTTTGGAAGTATGTGTGTTGCTATATAATTACATGTGTATCCTTTTGTGTATAATGTAAATACATATATATAATAGTTACATAGAGTGGATATATGGTTGGAAACATAGTGGACATATATGGTGGCTACATATAGTGGACACATCTATATAGTACATATATATTTAATGGTTACACCTCCACTCATACATATACATACCCATATGGAAACTCATACATGTACATATAGTAGATGATATTGAAGTTGGTTTTAAGTGACTGTTTTTAGGTACATTGGGTAGAAAAATGTATCTCAGACATATACAAGGAGTAAGGTGGAATAAATGGAACAAACAGTATATAATAAATCCTCTAATACAGAACATGGACCCTGACAGTTCATAGAAAAGCAGAAGCATGTACAGTACATATGTCCAGTTATCAGTATAATAAGACACCACAACTGTTTTGGGAGAGATTATGTCTACTAATATCATTAATATTGATTAATGTTAATCAATGTTTTGCTTACAGCATCAGATTACATGCATAAAACCTTTTCAGAGTAAAAATATTTTCATTTGTGATACCTCAGTGATAGATGATATGATGTGAAAGGTGATGAGAGGTCAGGAAACATGAATAGGACCACAGAAAGCTTTGCAGATTGGGAAGATATATGTCTAATTTATTATTAAGGCAATGAAAATTATAATTATTTTTATTAGAAAAGGTAACTTGATCAGCTTTATAATTTAAAAGAACATTTTTATTGCCACTTAAAGAATAGACAGTAGAAGGGGAGAAAGGTAAAAGAAACACTTTGAGAGGTTTTAATTATCTAAATGTCTTGCATTGGGCTGAGGGCAGTGGAAAAGGGGGAAGATGATTTGGGACATGCTTTGGAAAAAGTGACAAAAGGTGCTAATTGGTGAGCTGTATAGGTGTGAGGCAGAGGAAGTAGAGATGGTTTCTTGGAGTTTTTCTAGAACGGAGAATTGGACACATAGGACACAGTTAACGAATAACAATGAGAATAATAGAATGGCACATTGTGACATGGGTGGAAGAGGGGGGAGGGAGGGGAAAAAGAGCTTTTGCCAAGGGCTCAAGTAGACAATGTTTTGGAAATGATGATGGCAACATATGAACAAATATGCTTGATAAAATTGATATAGGGAATATTACAAGCGGAAAGAGTCCCGAGTAAAATGAGTTTTTAATTGAATAGATGGTTGAAATTTGGAAGTACTTACTTCTGTCTCATCCCTGCCCCTAATGCCCCCTTCTATACAGAACAACCTCACAATATTATCTGGATAACCACGATATGATTTTAATAGTTCAGCATCATTCTCAGGTCTTCTCAAAAGGCTGCCTTTATTTGGCTAAGACCAAGAACTTACCTTGTCTGTATTGCTTCGGGAACCTAGGTTCTTCTCTTGTCAGTTCTCAGACTGTTTTTTTTTTTTTTTTGAGTAAACATGGAACTGTGTGGCATGTATTTCATTGAGTTCCACCATTAGCTGATAGTTCTTGTCACCTCCTAGGGGTTCAAAGATGTCTGTTAAGTTAAACTGAATGACTTTAGGAATTCATGAGGATATAAATACTAGCTCATAAATTGGGCCTAAAAAGAGCAATTCACAGTGATGCCAAAAAAAAAAAAATCTTATCGTAACTAGTTCAACAAGCTCTGTTTGTAGAGTGGCTTTGTTTGTAGAGTGTTGCTTTAAATAGATAGGTTTAAATTATGTTATAATCAAGGGCAATCTCCATTTAAAGAAGCTAAGCAAGAAAGTAGAATTCAAATTCTAAAATCCTCTGCATCTTTGAGAAAAGGTATATTTTAGATGAAGATGTGTGTTAACGTGGATGGGACATTATACTTGAGGACAATTGAATCTGAATTTAAACGTGTCTGAGTAGTGATAATAGAGTCAGGGCTGTGTTCACCACATAAAAATTTTTAAGCAATATGGATTGGTTGGTAGCATATAAAGGATCTTTAGAAAGCTATTTATATTCTGTATATTGGAGGAAATAAGATCTCGAATGAACATCTAATCACATTTTTGTATTGATATTTTAGGAGAATTTGTAGTAGCAATATACTGCCACATAAACCCAACCCATAAACTAGCTGGAGTTTAAATCAAAATAATGTGTGTTGATCTATTCCATTTTCTGATGATTCATTTTTGTCCCTTGATATGTAGAACGGCATTGCGATCTCTTTTATATAACTGGTTTAATTCTTTATACACAACAGTAAGGGTACAGTAAGAGAAAGATTGCTAGTATACTATGTACCTGAGTCATCTTGGAACAAGAACAGCAGAGGGTAATGAAGATTTGAGTAGGGGATGGATTTCACACTGTTCCTCCTACTTTTCTTTGCAGTCACATCATTAAAGCTAAGATTTCTGGTTAGAAAAATCAATAGGAATTTACCGCAAAGCTTGAAGGAGGGCATTCTGATGTGAGTAAGGCACCCTGAAGGCAATTGTTCCTCAATGTTAAAGGAACTCCTTTCTATTGCTGCAGGAGGGGATACATGGGTGAGAAGAAAATTGAATGATGTGAGGGTGTTGGCTGGCTTATAACAAAGAAATTCTCCATTTCTTTTTCCATTTAATCATGGCAGTCATTCATTCTCTCCACCTCTAATGCAGTCATAGAAATGTTTATTGCAGACTTACCATGAATCAGTATTTCTAAAAACAGCAGAAATAAAACATCTCTGTTATAGAGCTTATTTCAATCAAAGCCACTCTACAGAATAGAGTACACATGTCCCTAAGGGTTTCTGAGACTGTGAAGGGAGTAAAGACCTTCATCTTTCTCACACAAAACGGCTAGTTGTTTTAAACTACTGACTTTGGACAGCCCAACTCCAAAACACTACCATCTGGGTCTCTGTCTCTCTGTCTCTGTCTCTCTCTCTCTTGCCTTTATTGAGGTCTCTTGCATCTCTTATCACAATCCATACATTCATGCAGTGTGTCAAGTACACCTGTGCATATGCTGCCATCATCATTATCAGTGCATTCTTTCCTCACTTGGGCCTCTGATATCCACTCCCAATTTCTCCACTCTCACTCTCTTATCTGCTCACCTTCCCCTTGTGTATGGCGTTGTTCTGCATCTTAGATGCTTGCTACTTGATTCCATCAACACCTCATGATCACACCGGCCAGTGTGCTTCTTCCTTCTGGGCTTTGTTTCTTCTCAGGGTTTTGTTTCTTCTTAGATAGATGGCCACTTGTTTATCTTCAAGTCTTTAAGACTCCCAGTGCTATATCTTTTAATAGCTAGGCACCATCAGCTTTCTTTATCAGATTTGTTTATAAACCCACTTTGTCTTTAGCGATTATATTAGAAAGATGAACATCTTAGAATGCTGGATTGTTAAAAGTGTTCTTGTGTTCAGGGAGTACTTGAATTGAGACACAGTGTCCATCCACAACCTTAATTCCTAACATATATATATATGTACATAGTTCTATTGTTGTATAAATGCATATGTGTGTATACATTTACATATGTAATTCCCTATATTTTGGCCTCTGTAAATGTCCTTTGCCTTCTGGTTCTTTCCTCTGCTTCCTTTTACTTTCATCTTGTCCCACCATCTTCCTTTCATTATTCTGTTCCCACCCCCATGCTGCTTTGCTGCCTCTCCTCAGTGCCTCCCCCAGAGTGATGGGACCATACTATGCACTATTCCTTCTCTATGTCTCCAGTGCTTTCCCCCTCTGTGAGTTGGATAGGTCATGGGTCACCCCCAAAGAAGACAGTAAATATGTTCCTTAGAAGAGAGGATGTATTTGTGGCATATTATGAAGGACACTCAGCCCTTGGATGAGGATATCATTCTTGATAAAGCAGATGGTCATTGAAAGAGAGAGTGACATTCAATGAGGTAAATGGACACAGTGGCTTCAAGAGCACTCTGACAAAAAAATCTATGATTTTGAAAATTGTGTAAGCCAGCTAGGGTTTCTTTGTATTGTGCATATAGTCACTATTAGTAGGGACCAACTTGAAGATACAATTTGAACTGCAGACTTGGTGTTCCCCTATTGCAGAAAAAGAGGAGACTGAATTTTGGGGAACAAA
This sequence comes from Nesogale talazaci, assembly GCA_004026705.1. Taxonomy (NCBI): domain Eukaryota; kingdom Metazoa; phylum Chordata; class Mammalia; order Afrosoricida; family Tenrecidae; genus Nesogale; species Nesogale talazaci. Next base: position 33,931 of record PVJH01008478.1, on the reverse strand, counting down.
AATAATTGTGGCTATACTAAGGAACTAGCATGACATGTTCAAAAAGTGGAAAGTATTTCCACTTGTAAGGCAAAGGGAAAATAATATGATCTATGGCTGAGGAATAACATGGATCAAACAAGAAAGGTCATTAAGTAATCAACAATAAATACCTATTGTGCTATTAAATATATGCTAGATACATCAATGTCATTCTTTCTCAATCTTCCAGACACTTCAGTGAGTTAAGGTTATTGCTAGTTTTACTGTAGGGATAAGGAAGTATTTCTTAGAGGTTAGGGAATTGGTTTGGTTGTGCTGCCAAGAAGTGTAGAACTGAGATAAGTGATTAGATTTTTCTGGATCCAGAGGGAGAGACCTAAGGATTTCACCATGCTCAAGGCCTTGAACTCCATCTTTCTCCATTGCCTCCACACCTCCAGAGTTCTAATTCTGTGTTTTCGTTATGATGAGAACACATCTAGCAAATCTCTGTCTGATCAAAATCAAAATCAAAGTGGTTGAGAGAAAGAGCAGTAAACTAGCAGTTTATGGTGTGAAATAGGAACTGAGTCTGCAGATTAAGTCTTGGCATTTTACCTCACATTTTCATTAAGTTTTAACTCTGTATATAAAAAAGTTAATTATGCAGTGCTTTAATCCCGTATAAAAGGTCAAGCAAGTCCTGCATTATGTAAGACGTTAAGGTAATTCTTGAAGTAGAAACACATTTGAACATTTGATCAAAGTAAAATCTTAAGTGTTTCATGAAGCACTCTTGATAATAAGATTCAATTATTTTCAATGAGAATGTTTAAGTCTGGTGGGTGGATTTCTCTGCTTACTGTAAGCAAAGCTAATATTACCAAGGGCAAGCTGTGATAGTCTGCTTTGTGTTCTCTGGTTTTATTTTTAGCAATGTGTGTTTTCTGTGGGCCCAATTAGAAAAGTCATACATACTTCCTTTTAGAAAATGTAATGAAAACAGAAGCATGTAAAGCAATAAATAAAAATCCCTCAGAAAAGTATCAGTCACAGAAAGCTATTCATGCAGTTTGAATAAATTCCCTTCTAATTAAAAATAAAATGTTTTTCATAAGATTCACATAAAAGTAAACAAAAGTAAAAAAGATTCACATCACACTATTTACAATTTTATTCCCACATATTTACAAGGATTTGGTGTATATATTTTGTAAGTCATTACAATTAATTAGATTTATATTTTAAATCGATGTGTTACTCTATTGAGGAAGATATAGTAGCTTAATTAACTAATCAGTAATTAAAAACATTACAGTTATAAGGTCTGCTTCTATAGGATTTTGTGGGTTTGAGTTCTTTATTTCACTTAGTCTCCCAATATTGAAGATGTCCTTTCCATATGCCTAAAACTCCTGCCAGAGTTTAAGTTGAGCCAATTACCAATGTATTTTCCATTGGAGACTTTGGAGAGAGAGAATATAAACACTAGCAAGGCAAGACCAGAGGTCATGGTTTTAATCATATGCATAAAAATATACTTTTACTTCATTCAAACATAAGTAATCTATTGTTCTTAAAAATCCCCCATTTTTATCTCACTTAAAAATCATTTTATTGGGGACTCATAGACCTTTTTTCACAATCAATACATACATCTGTTAAATCCAAAGCACATTTGTACATTTGTTGTCATTATTATTCTCCAAACATTTTCTTTCTTCTAAAGTCCTTTATATTAGCTCCTCATATTTCCCCTTCCATTCCTGCTCCCCCTCCCTCATGAACTCTTGATAATTTATAAAGTATTATTATTTTGTCATATCATACACTGTCTGATGTCTCCCTTCACCCATTTCCCTGCTGTCTGTACCCCAGGAAGGAGTCTATATGTAGATCCTTATAACCAGTTCCCCCTTTCCCTTTGCCCTTCTGGTATCGCCATTCTCACCTCTGGTCCTGAAGGGATCATCTGTCCTATATTCCCCATGTTTCCAGTTCCTATTTGTACCAGTGCATATCCCTTTGTCTAGCTGGATGTGTAAGGTAGACTTGGGATCATGATAGTGGGTGGGAGGGAGGTGGAGAGGAAGCATTTGATAACTTGAGGAAAGTTGCATATTTCATTGTTGTTACACTGCACCCTGACCGGCTCATCTCCTCCCCATGATCCTTCTGTAAGGAAATGTCACTTCACCTAAAGATGGGCTTTGGGTTCCCAATCTGAACTCTCCCTCATTTATAATGATATAATTTTTAGTTCTTTGATGCCTGATAGTTGATCCCTTCAACATTTTATGGTCACACAGGCTGGTGTGCTTCTTCCATATGGACTTTGTTGCTTCTGAGCTATATGGCCACTTGTTTACCTTCAAGCCTTTAAGACCCCCAAATATATATATATACATATATATTGTACATGATATATACATACATACATAATACATAATACATAAATACACACACATACATACATAAACACATACATAATATATACATACATATACATATATATTGTACATAAATGTACAAATATATATATATTTTGATAGCTTGGCATCTTCAGTTTTCTTCACCACTTTTGCTTATGCACATGTTTGTCTTCAGTGATCATGTTAGGAAGGTAAGCACTATGCCAATTTAATAGAGCAAAGTGTTCTTCCATTGAGGATGTACTTGAATAGAGGTCCAATGGTCATCTGCTGTCTTAGTACTTACCCTATGATTATATGTGTGTAGATCTATTTTCCCATCATCTTATATAAATATATTTTCCTATGTACATGTCTGTATTTAGACCTCTATAAATGCCCTTTGTCTCCCAGTTCTTTCCTTTTCCTGTCTCTTCTCCCTCTTTATTTTTATAGTTTTGAGTGAAACCTAAAAATAAAGCCAACAATATATGAGTATTTTCCCTACTAGATTGAAGCTTGCCAGGGCAGAAAGCCTGACTCTTTGTTTTTCTGTGCATGCCTTATGTCCAGAATATGACTTGTCTTTGAATCACTTGTCTTGATGTCCCCGGTTCCTAGAAACTGCAAGTTGGGCCTCACTTTCCTCATTTTTAAATAACAAGAATAAAACTCCCTGCTATGGGGTCAATTTAGACTCAGAAATCCTGTAGGAAAGCAGAGAAGTTCCCTGTGTATTCCAGAGGTTGCTATTCTCTATGGGAGAAAGTAGCGAGTCTCCTTTTCTCAGGAATAGGAAGTCTCATCTTTCTCCCACAGAAAGCAGTTGATGACTTGATCTGGTGCCCGTGTGGTTGGCAGCCTATATCTCAATGGACACTGCCACGAGGGGTCTCCTCACTTTAAAGTGGGCTTCATAAATGTCATCTTGGAGGAAAGGTTTTAGGGTGGAAATTTTAAGTTGAGAATTCACAATAGAGGTTGAAAAGTGATTCTGCTCTACAAGCTTGTGACTTGGGAAATTATCCTCCCCCCTCCCACCCCCGCACATGTGATTAATTCACCTCTGGAGAGTTTATCATGTAAGTAAAGAGTTCAGAAGGGTAATGGAAATGTGGGAGTGTGTTATTGAACAAAAAGGGATGGAATACCAGGTTATAATATTTCAACTGTGTTCTGACACATTACTTTGATTTTGAAAAGATAAAGTTCTCTTTAAAAGGTTTCTGCTAATAAAACCTCTTTTCTACCTATTGGAATACTGAGGGCTCAAGAAGAAAGCAAATGTTTTGAGAATGATGATGGCAACAAATGTACAAATGCTTGGCAAATGGATGGATGTATGGATTGTGATAAGCATTGTACAAACTCCCAATAAAATGATGTTTTTTTAATAAATAAAGTGAAATAGTAAATCTGGGGGGGGGGGAAACCTACAGGAGCTTGAAAGTCAGCGAAATATGTTGGTAATCCACACTGATGGTGATTAGTAACAGAGACATTTAGTGTCCTTCGGCTGACGTTTTCAAAACTCTGATATTTAAAAATTAACAAAACAACAAATGGTTCCAGAGGGACTGAAATTGTAAAGTTGATGTCAATAGCCTCAGGCCACAAAATGGACTCCCTCTAGAATAAATGTTTACATTTTAATTTGCTCACTTTAAAATCAGTGAGGAAGATGTAAATGATCATCTATGAAGTGCCTCCATTTTGCCAGCCATTGACAGGAAAAGAGGAGGTATGATCCCGAGTCTTCCCTGCAGAACAGGTCATATGAGGCTAGTGAAATCCAAACAATTTTTGGATAACCAACTGCCTAGGACTTATTTTTTTATGGCTATTCCAACTATGTGAGACTCTTTTCTACTAGAATATTATGTGAGACTGTATTTTTTCTGAATTGTTTATATTTGTACTATTTTATAGTTACATGCACACAGCATTTTGTGATCTTTGAACAAATTAAGTAGTTTGTGCTTAAGTGTAGAAGAGATTAAAATGAGGCTATTGCTATTCTATGCTAGTGCACTTAGAGACATAAACCCTGGGAGAGAAATAATATAGTGAGTGAGCTGTTTACATTTGTTAGTGTGGGTTATAAGGTTTGAGTTCCTAAAGAATAATTTGAACAGAATTTTTCAAGACAAATGAAAATGTTCTTGGACTAGAGAAGGTAGGACACAAGGAATCATACTTAGAATTTTCTCAAATAGAAACAGGTCATAAACTGTTTTGTGTCTAACGTGGAAGTGTTGGCATAACAAACTGTGAGATGGGAGAAGGTATTGTCTGTTCTGTAGTCATCCCACACCTACAGCCACTTCTAGGAGCTGCTCAGGGAACTTTAATGGCAATTCAAGTGTAGAGATGGGAGGGTATAAATCAGTCTTTTAAAATGTGGTTACACAGTCACAGTGATCTACATATAACCCACTCCCAGGGAAACAGACAGTGTACAACATGAAAAAGTAATAACAATTTACAAATTATCAAGAGGGCGGGTGGGGGATAAAAAAAATGAGGAGCTGAACCAAATGGCTCAAGTCGGAATAAAATGTTTTGATAATGGTGATGGCAACAAATGTCCGAATGTGCTTGACACAGTGATTGTATATATAGATTGAGATAAAAGTTTTCTGAGCCCCCAATAAAATAGTTTTCAAAAAAGAAAAAGAAGAGGTGGTTCTACTTCTCTTGGTTGGTTATCTAGGTGGGGCAACCTCCCAGGGAGTAAAAATGCTTAGCGCTAATTATATAGACCCCCTGACGGGGTGGTTACTTAATAATTATGTTTCTATGTGAGCACTTTTAACCTAGTCTCAATTCAGCCCTTGATGACGTATGCTGTGTTCTAGAAGTCTATTCCAGACTTTTAGACTCTGCCCTTTCATGGTGTACAAAAATCCACCAACTTATTTTGACCTCTCCTTAAACTCACCTACAGCAATTGTAAGGAACGTAAGTTCTCCCTTGGAATTAAGACTGAAATGTCCTAGTGTGAGAATGAACAGATGACTGCTAGCCCAAATGGATGGCTCTGCAGGTCATTGGACATTGGTTTGAGTCTTGCCTTGGGGGTGCTCAATGAATGGTGACTCAGAAATACCATTTAGCTTCTATTTCATATTCCTTTTGCTTTTTTATGACATGTCTTTTTCTACCTGACATGGTTCTGATTTTGTGAATGAGTGCTACTGAAAGTTTTTCAGTCTTTCTATTGTTCATGTTCTGTATAAATAAAGTGCAATCAGTTGAGTTTTGTATCTGTATAGATGAGAAGCCCAGGTATTTTCATACAAGAAATTGTCCTATACATGTATACTTTCCTTTTCCTATTTGAAATTCTATACTATTGGAAAGTGGACCAATTCAAATGTATTTAGACTTTTAATATAATTACCTGTATATATTACTCCTTTTGACCTGTCTTAATTTTTTCTTTATTTTAATTATTTTCTGTTATATTTCCGCTGAAGTGTTTCTATGGTTAGTTTATTATTGTTGTTGATTTTTCTTTTCCTTTTCTCATGTTTTTCTTGACATGAAATTCAAGATAGGTAAATCGATAGGAACAGTAACCAAATAATATTTTCAAGGGATTATAGCAAGAAAGGTTAAGGAGAAATGGGGAACTGAAGAAAATGAGGACAAGGAAGAATAAAATGTTTTTAAAATGTATTGTGGTAAAAGTTTCACAATTTTAAAATATGTTTAAACTATTGAAATATATACCATATGAAGTATATGTAAATAAAGTTATCAATTATTTTAAACATTAATTTAAAGGACTTGAATACTCTACCATAGGTGATGGTGAAGTGATCTAAGTATAGAGTGGAATAGGCACTTCTCTAGTTTATAAATATGTTCTAGTCACCTCAGACTAAATGATGCTGTGATAACAAATAAATCTTAAATCTGGCAGTGTAAGACCTCACATTTCATTCTTACTTTTATCATCACCAGTCGGGTCAAAGTATTTTGTTTTAGTCTTTTTCCAAGGACCCCCTGGATGACATGTCAGGCCCTAGTTTAGTGGTAGAAGGGAAAAAGAGACAGTGAAAATCACATTCGTGGTCTCTAAGCTTCTTCTGAAGCTTACCTTAGTTTCACCTCACCAATATTTTACTGGTCAAAGCAGAAAACACAGCCACGCCTGCATATATGGCAATAGCAATGGGATCCTCACTCCACAGAAGGACAACAGCTATTTTCAGTAGGATTTGATTGGGCCTATTCCAGATACAGTATTAATCCAGTATACTAGAGAAGATAGGATTGGTCCTATTCCAGATATGAGAACTTTATCAATAAATAATTAGAGGATTAATAGAAAAGAACCTCACTGCCATAAAGTTGATTACCCCCAGGGGGTGGGGTTGAACTGCCCCTTTGACTTTCTGAGACAGTAACTCTGTAAGGAGAAGAAAGTTACTTTGGGCAGAGAAACTGGTGATGTTGAAATGCTGACCTTGCAGTTATTAGACCAACGAATTATACACGGTGCTACCAGGGCTAGAGGCAATTCTGATTTAGTCTACTGGCCACATATTATAGTTTTGATAGTTTCAAGTCCATCAGAAGCATAACACAAACAAATATATGTGACTGATTTTATTTCTGAGGTGTAATGGTTATCATAGTACTGTTGTTAAAAATCACAACCGCCTGTGCTGAGACTGAACATCTATTTTCAGTCTCATCTACCCGAGAATACATTTAGCCCTTCATGCCTTAAAATCACTGTGTGTGGCTCACAGTCGCTGACATTCCTCCTTTTCACCAAGGAGTAGGTAGATGCTGAATGATGGGCACTAGACGGTCCTAAGTTAGTCACTGAAAGAAGGACAAGGCCAAGTGCAAAGATCTCTGCTGTAGATTAAGATTATAGCTAATGATTCAGAAAAATTAAATTTCATCTAACAATATAACCATGACTCTGGCAATATTATACATATGGAATCTTGCCGAAGGCCTTTTTCTGGAGTAGTTTAAAGGAAATCACCAGCTTTTCTCACTAGTACTTATCCAAAGTTCGAGCAACCCAGAGTAACGATTCCTGTTCAACATGACGAAAATGGGTGGATATATGATTTTAGCTATATGATATGTTGAGATCAGCTGTGTGATTTTTTTTACATACCAGTTAAAATGATAGTATGTATTCATTATAATATTAACCAGCCAGGTCCTAAATGTAACACTATATTCATCCTCATGCATTAATAAATTGTTTTAGAAAACACCAGCTTCTCTTTCCTTGAAAGGAACATTTGGTCTGAATTCTGGTCCATGTACTTTTCGAGAACACTCTGTCAAAAGAAATTTAAACAGCCTCAAAACATTCTTCACCTAGTAAAACTTATAAACTTATCTGTGGAGTTTGCAGCTGCTTCATAAAGTTTTCTTCTTAAAAGAAAATAATATAAATAAATTAGTCTATGGTATTTTAGGTAAGACAATGTCTTACTTGCTCTTTAAAAGGAACCTTACCAAAAAAAAAAAAAAAAACCTTACAGGGCTGAGTTCCAGTGGTGTAGTGGTAGTGTGCGGGACTGCGGCCCACTGGGTTGGTGGTTCAACTCCAGCAGCAGCTCTCCAGGGGCAAGTTTGGATCTCCTGCTGCCACCAGAGGGCAAAAAAAAGGGGGGTGGGGAACCTTCCAGACAATGGTGCTTCATTTTCTGACATGTGATTCAAAAACATGTGCAGGGAAGCAAGTTCCTTTGGCGGAGAAGCAGTGTCCTGGAAACTAGAGAAAGAGGGGAGCACCCTTTCTGGACCTACCTCAAAGTCACTGTGTGCCCTCAAACCAAGGACTCAGTCTCTCGTCCATGCAGCAGTCTTATGTGTGCCAAAGCATATCAAATAGATGGTTTCAGAATTATCTTTATAGCTCTCATGTTGTTATTTTAAATGTAGTCCATATACATATATATTGAATCATACAGTGCTTTAATGCGTCTCTCAATTTGGTGTATTAAGTGGCTGTACATCAAACTGTATGCTGATGCTGTTAGAGAGGTAGGTGACAGACATGACCCTTGTCCTCGAAGAGCTCACTGTATATTGCCAGAAGAAAAAGAGAGTTGTCCTCTCAACATGTTGGTGTCCACCTTCAGAAAACAGGGGAGTTTGATACTAAGCCAAGATCTATTACAACACAAGTCCTTCTACTAGATCCCTTTTTTCCCCTAAGAGTCATATTTTGTGTTAACCTGTCATGTTCAAATGGAAGGTCCCCTGTGTCTCTTGTATATTGTGTTATTTTTATATCTACTTAGGAAAATGCTGGAACTCAATTCATAAATGTTAGGTCCAAAATCTCACAATTGTAAAACAGGGCAAGTGACTTCTTAGGCACATCCTCTTGTCCCCCATGCCAGCTTTGTGGATGTCTGCGTTCCCAACATTTCATGAATTATTTTTCTTGATTTTCTCTGTAGGGTTGATTTCCTTATATAAAGCATACAGAATACAATTGCACTTTTTTTCTGCCTGATGAGATAGGCAACCCATTTTTTTTCCTTTGTAAGATTACATTTCCTGCTTGTTGGGGGCTCTTCTGCCTTCAGCATCGATGGGGACCTTCACTGAAAGTAGGCACTGTTTAACCACTCGGCAGACTTTCAGAAGAAGCTAGCAGCAAGTGTTTTGCTTTCTCGTTCAGACCACTGGGGGGTGTGGTGAAGGGCAAAATATCAGAATAGAAACAACCTTTTTGGCAATGTCACTCCTGGATTAATTTTGCTAAAATGGTCACTCAGCAGTCTCTCTCAAAGGCCTTGAATAAAAACCTCTCAAGTGCAAAAAAGAATGATTTCTGAAGAGACCAGAGAAAATGGGTGTGACAAAAAGGCAGTTGGGTGTTAACAGACACCATCTTGGGCTACTTGAAATCTGCTGACTGGAATCCTTGGGTTACGTAGCCACCTCTGTTGGGGATACAGTCAGATGGAAATGGAATGAAATGTAAAGGAAAATCCAAATGTAGACTTCCAAAACCGTTTCTGTGGCTCATGATACCCGCAAATGTCCTTGTACTTGAATACTTTTGACAGGCATGTGCAAGCTTTTGTATTTCTTTGCAATGCTCCTAGGAGTCTGTGTCAAGATCTTTGGATGATGATAATGGGACCAGTAGGTTTCACTGGCAGTGCCCCTGCCATCCAGCTTCTGCTTTCCTGATGTCATTAAGTAGGAAGAGAGGTCCTGGAAAAGCCTCCTTCCCCTCCTGTTATGCTTATTCATTGCTCCATCCACCTGCTGCACCAGGCTTCCAGGTCTCCTGAGTTACAGGAGATCCAAAATGAAGTGCAAAGTCCCTGGGAGATGCCTGGGGGCTCAGTCCCATCTATCTGAATCACAGTCCTCACCGGGCACTTTCTGAAGTAGGTAACAACATTGATTTCCCTCAAATTGAAAGGATCAGTGAATTGATACGAATATTGAAAAGTGGAAGATTGAAAAAAAAAGGAAACTACTGCTTTTTATTGTTTACTACCATTGGACTGCTAACCACAGAGATTTTAAACTTATCAGCCTCTTAGCTGGAGGAAGACAAGGCTCTCTGCCACCATACATGTTCATAAGATGGCCTGGAAGCCCTGTCTAGTGGAGCTATACATCTGATTTGCTTAAGTGGAGGCAAGTTTTTTTTTTCCTTTTTCAGTTTTAGGAAATTAATTACAGATGTAATTAAATTTAATTATCACAGAGACCAAAATGTTAGCTAATATTTTCCCATTTGGCTTTGTGTGTGTGTGTGTGTGTGTGTGTTTAAGATAACTGAGCCTTAGAAGGAATTAACTCATTTGCCCAAGGTCAATGAGATAGAAAGCTCCAGTGTTTGAATCTGCTTTCCAATTCAAAAACCACTGCATTCTCCAGTATGCCAGCCTCACTCAACCAAAGTATTAACGATTCCATAATTCAGCGTCCATAGAGTGGGCTGCAAGGTATCCAATGTTTGGATCAGGAATCAGACTCTGAAACAATGAGAAGCCTCGTAGGAAGAAGATAAATAGGCAGCCAGCAATCGTTGGTCTCAGTCCTGGCTCCCCGACTCATGGTGACTTTGGGAGTGTTATTGAGTGATCTCAGGTCTCAGCTCTCTTACGCGTTAAGAGCTATTAGGGTATTTCTCTTCTTCAAGCTACCTTAATTCACGCAGCTTCGGGCCAAATTTTAAAATGTTCTTCTCAAAGTCTTACCTCACTTAGGATTTTAGTGTCTATAGTAAAAGCCACTACAAAAGCTTCTCCTATAAATTTTAATATTTCTCAAAGGTTAGGCCTCTTTCTAGCAGTGGACTGCCACATCTTTCTTTGCAGAGGTCTGATGGTTTCAAACCCACAAATTTGAGGCTAGCAGCTAAGCACTTACCCACTGTGCCAGCCCGAGAAATGTGAACTGCAAAATCGAGCATATAGCATGTCTCTGATCTTGGAATTTTTATGCAAAATTTTGGACATTCATGAAAGGAATAGAGAAGATTAAACCTACAAACAGTAAACACAGAACTTAAAAGTAGTGTCTGAGAGTGCTAATGGAGAACATATGTAATTGCAGGTGCACTATGGAAAAAAGTAAAAAGTAAACTCTCCTTCAAAAGTCCTTTCACTCACAAATACATTTATCAGGACGTATTAAAATAAAACACAATGAGCATGGCAAAAACAAAGAACAAAAACCAAAGACTTTTGCTTTTATGGAGAGGTTTATATAAGAATACTTAAAGGCAAATTAATTATAGTTCAATTCAATGAAAATATTACTGTTAACTACAAATAGCTTCATATACTGGAATAAAACTTTAAAGTTTTAATAAATCTAATCTATGTGCATAGTTTCAAGACTTATTAAAACAATGTCTTTGGCAGGGTGATTGTCTCTTGATGGGTCTAGTATTCTGGTTGGGGTACCTACAAATATTCACCGGTTTCCTGTGTCTGTGTACATGTGCGTGTATGTGTGCACGCATGAGTATATATTTCTCTAGGAATGGACAGTGTAACCAAGGGAAAATTCTTAAGTGTACTCCGAGTGTTTGAAACATGACTACCGAGGTCTTGAAGGTCAAGATGAGAGGTCAGGGAATGTCCTGATGTTCAGTCCCTTGTTTCCTTTGTTAGATCCCACTCATAATAGAGACTCACCTCCCACGTCAGTACTCTGGGCATCAGCTGTTGGTGAGGTACTTGGTGATGAGGTTGTAATAAATTGAACTGAGCATATGATAAGAATGTGTGTCTAGCACTGATGGTGCCAGACGCTTTACTAGACACATCTGATTTGGGCATAATAACAACCTGGTGTGAACCCTGCCATGCCAGTGTTCTGACCGTCTTTGTGAACACTGGAGAGCAGAGGTCATTGAGATGAACTATTTTATTCTGTTTAAATGATGGTGTATGTATTTGTTCTCAAGTCTAACTTTGAAGCTTCTTTTCTAATTGCAACAAAGGAGGCTTTTGACATAATTGACCATAAATAAAAAGGGGCTGGGAAACATGTATGCAGAATCAGAATGCACCATTATTCTATGTCCAGGAACGCTGGCGGCATAGTGGTCATGCACTAGGCTGCTCACCACAAGTTCAGCAGTCCAGAACTATCCCCTGCTCTAGGAGAGAAAGATGAGGCTTTCTGCTCTTGCCAAGAATTACAGTCTCAGAATCCGGCAGGAGTTGTTCTCTGGTGTCCCCCAGGACAGCTATGCGTTGGAATCCACGTGATGCCAGTGAGAGAGAGCCTAGGACCATCTATTTTTCAAACAGTTTTATGTATTTATATTGCCTATATAGTCAATAATTCTAAAGATTCTGTTGGCTGCTTTTTAGTTTACTGGTCTATAGATATTTTTTGTGTCTTAAATGTTCTTTTTAATCTCTCAAATTTCTCCTTAATGCATTCAGAATAATGAGTATATAGAAACTAAACTCAAGCCCAGTGCTATCTAGTTGAGCCCAACTCTTAGTGATACTACAGGACAGAGAAGAAATACTGTTTCTTAGAAATGCATTTTCTAAGCTGGAATCTTTTTTGCACATCAATGTAGGAAGCACTAAACATCCCCCAAGCCCTTCTTTATAGACATTTTGCAATTTGGGCTTGTTAATGGCATGGTCTTAGTCCTTCTCAAATTAGGACCAGTTTTGCTAATGATGTTACTTAACCTTACAATACTTGTATTCAGCTTTTTTCTCTCTTTAAGTCTCTTTTTGGCTTATATTATTAGTACATTAAGTTTCACTTCAAGGAAGAGGTGTGTTTTCTGTTTGTTTTTAGTTTTTAAATAAATGATTAGATCAATATTCATTTTGTTGAAAGCATAAGAAAAATCTTTATGTTAGTGAATTTATAATTCCTTCATTATTATAACATTCCATGACCTTACATAACTTAAATGGTTGCAGAGAATATTATAATATAGTTAAGGAAACAGGGAAATAATTCTTTCAACCTGCTTATGGAATTGAAGGTTTCTTTCATAGATGAGGTAATTTAAATAAGTCATTAAGAATAAATTACAGATCTGCTAGATGAATAAGCTTAAAATGGGCATAGAGGGTATTTGGGGCCACAGGAGATAACATACATGAGTTCAGGTAGTCAAGGAAGTAAGGCATACTCAGGGGAAGCTGGTACATGAAATACAAGAGGGAGAAGAAAAAGAGATGGTTGGATAGGTGGGAAGTAGGGCAAATCATACTATCATTTTATGATAAAGGATAGGTATGAATTCAAGCTCAGAAGTAGAGTATTTGATATAGGAATAATAAAGGCATCAAATAGGTTCCTAGTGTGAAATCTATATTCTTTTCTATTACAATCCAATGACCTGGAAAAAAGACAATCTTTTTGGTTGACAATTTAGACCTGTGTTTCCTAAGATAAGTACTTATATGTACATACTTGATATAGAGGAGAATAAGTGACCTTTGTTTTGATTTGTTTTTGTCATTCTTGATTCAATTTTATGCAACGCAGCACATATTTTTTTTCAGTAGCTTTTATCTAGTAGATAGAAAGTTAGGTCAAAAGATTTTTTTTTTAATTTTGCAGGAACACTTTTTGTAGCAAGGAAATTTTAAGGAACATGTATAACAGGAATAATAATCTTTGCTGGGTCTCAAAGAAATGGATCCTGGAGTTGTATGGAGATATAAATTGTATCAAAGAAGGAATACATCTTCTGAAGCATAAAAAAGAGTTGAAAATGACTATATGGTTCCATATATTAATTAAAATACTTTAAAAAGTTCACCTGTGACAAAAACTTAACTCTGTGGTGGGAAGATTATGATAACTGAGAAAGGGTATATAAGTAGATTCCAGATTATAAGAGACGTATTAGTTAAATTAGGTTGTTATAACAGAAATATGGGTGGGTAACTATAGGAAATATACATTTATTTTCCCTCACAGTTTGGGACAATGTATGTTTGAATTCAGGCTTTCATTCTAAAGGAATGCTCTCTTTCTCTGTTGGCTCTGGGGAAAAGAGCGAACTCTCACCCTTTTTGTTTCTTGAAGCTCCCTATGTGACATAGTCTGTATCGTCCCCCATTGCTCTTCTTGTTTGTAATATCTTCTCATCAGCAGTGATAGGATTTTTGAGACACCCAACATGAATACTGGCCCCTTAGCATAAAAGTCCACTTCTACACAAGATGATCATCACAGTCACAAGAGTCGGGATTTACAATACATGTGTTTTGTAGGGTCCAATATAATGGATAGCATTCCATCCTTTAGACCCCCAAAACCAGTGTTTGTTGCCACATGCAAAACACAATCACCTCAACAGCACATCCTAAACTGAATTCTCATCAAGTGAATCATCTAAACATCTCATCATCTGTGACCTTGCAGAATATAGAATGTAAGTAATCTGACCCAAAATGAAATGGTGAACAGTCATAGATTGTTGTGGTTCTTAGGTTCTATGGAATATGTTCTGTCCCATAAATGAAACATTATTGGGTTTTGCACCATGTTAATAATAATTGTGATATTTGAGCCCATTTTTGCATGCATTGTGTTAATTCTGTTCATCAAGGCTCTCTCCATTTCCCTCTACTCTTTTGCTTTAAAAAGCATGATATCCTTCCCAGGGACTGGTCTCTCCTGAAAACGTGTCCAAAGTAAGTTAGATAAAGTATTCCCATATTTGCGTCAAAGAGCATTTCCTCTGTATTTTTCCCAGGACAGAGGTGTTGGTTCTTTTGGCAGTCCTTTTAAAACACAATAATTTGGGCACATATTTTTGACCAGCACAATAATCCAAATGTATCAATTATTTTTTCAGGATTTCTTACCCGTTGTCCAGCTTTCACACACAGATATTTTTATAATAAATGGGGTAAGTTAGAGGGAAGCCAGAAATAACTGTCACCAAGTAAATCAAAAAACAACAACAAAAACAAAACAATAAAATATGTTAGCTCTCAAGGATTGAATCTCTCTTCTCTGAGACTCTGTGATAACGATCTCATCTTCCAGCCTGATTTCACTTGTACAACAGGGTGAGAACTCAAGAATAGCCTCTACTATTGGATTGACCACCTGGTTAAGGTTATAATAATCATTCTGCAGCAATCTATCAGTTTTTAATGTAAACCAAGCAAACATTAAATGGGGATGTGGTCTTAACCATCAGCCTGCCATCCTTCAAGTCCTTGATAATGGCATTGATCTCTGCATTCCCTATAGGAATATTGTTATTTTACTTTTTGCCAAGACAGAGACAGTTCTCATAGTTTCCATGTGGTTTTTTCCTATACTTGTAGGGATTCAATGTGGGTGTTCTGCCACTTGCTAAATGTATCTACTCCTATTATACATTCTGGAACTGGGGATATGACTTTGGGTTCAGAGCCCCATTAATGGATGCACAGCTATCATAGGGGTAGTAAACAAAAACACCTAGATCTAAGATTGGGTATAGCAAGGGAATTGAATTTCAAAATAATTATTTGAAATGAGAATGAATAACTCTTTCTGAGTAGGGAAAAATTGATATTTGAGTTGTATACAGAATGCTATAAATTATATTAAAGAAGGAACACATTTCCTGAAGCATCAACAATATTTAGAAATACTGTATGCATCAATGTATTAAATTAAAATACAATAAAAGTTTCACTTATAACAAGAAATTAGATATGTGAAGAGAAAATGATGATAATTGAGAAAAGGTATATAAGTAGGTATCAGATTTAAAAGGTGTCAGTTATATAGGACTGTTATAACATAAATATCACAAGTGTGTGATTATAAGATACATAAATCCATATGAGTCACACTAGTCTTTATTGATTCTATTAGGTCTTATGATAACCAATGTCACCTTTTTGTGTGTCAATTAATTGTTGGCATTTTGTGCCTGCCACCACAGGGTTCAATCAGTTCTGTTGCTTTTGCCTTAATTCATTCAGAGTCATTCCCTCTATAAACTCTGGTTTCTACAAAGTAACTGCCACAACAGTCTTCAAGAATTCCTGGGAATTCATTGACAAATTTCTTTATCATCGCTGTAATTAAAGGTGTACTATCTAACAGCATTCTCAATAGTAAACCTCTTACACTGGGTTCTCTAAAGAAGTGGTATGGATATGAGCTTACATACAGAAAGACGTAGCTCTAGGAAATGGCTCACTGAATTTGTAGAGGCTGGAAGTTTTCAAGTCTGTGGATGGGATGTCAGACTGAGGCTTGTCCTGACTCACAGAGTTGCAGGAGCTGACTCATCCAGGACATGCAGTCTACTGTTACAGAGGTGAATATTTCCAGTCTGCAGGTTGATGGTGAGTCTTAGGATCAGCAGGCAATAAAGCAGGCCACTGGGTGAAGTAGAACTGGAAATTAAACGATAAGTCAGAAGTAGAACCTGATTTAACAAAAATCAAAGAGGCATTGTCAAACAGTATCCACATATACTAGTAGAAGGTCACATCTATGAAGGAAATTATTTTCAATTGATTGACTACTCATAGCACATCTTGTCTTGAAGTTGATTACATTATATCAGATCTCACTGAACAACTGAGAATCATGACTGATTCAAGAAGAAACATAACAACCATCATAGTGTCCAAGGGATGTATAAAAATAGTTGCACATGCAAAACATGTATATGATTGTTCATAGCAGCATTATTTATAGTAGCCAGAAATAGTCATATACAGAAAATATCAAAACCAAATGATGAATTTCTGAATAAAATATAGTTTAAACATAAAAATGAATTATTTGGCAATAAAATGAGTGAAATAATAATATAATAAGAATACAATTTGGTAAGTAAATACAAATACAAATAGCAAGTAAAAATGGCTCTACCAGCAATTGGTTTGGATTGGTGAGAAGGTATGTAGGGTGGGAGTGGGGGCTTGACAAGGAGAAGCATGGATGGGTCTGAATGATAATGGACATAGGGTTTCTTTTTTTAAAAAAAATGATTTTATTGGGGGCTCATCCATCGCCTTTCACAATACATAAATACATATACTGTGCCAAGCACCTTCACATGCCTGCTGTCTTTATCATTCTCCTTTTCCACTTGAGCCCTGGATATCAGCTTCTCCTTCTTTCCCCTCCATTCTTGCTCCCCTTCCCCCACTAACCCTCAGTACTTTATAATCTATTCTTGTTTTGTCATATCTTACACTGCCCAATGCCTCCCCTTGCCTACTCCTCTGGTGCCTGTCCTCCAGATAGGAGGTGCTGTGTCTATCATTGCAGTTGGCTCCGCCTGTCTACTCCATTTTCCCCTCAACCCATCCAGTAGCTGCTGTCACCACTGGTTCCGAGGGGTCCCTGTATTTCCAGTTCCCATCTCTACCAGTGTGCCTCCTCCAGTCCACTTGCTATCACGGGATTTATTCTGATGCATAGCAAGCAATGCTACAGAACAGAGCAGGAGAGCCCCTTTGTCTTTCTGCGTCTATAAATTTTTTCAAGAGCAAAAGTTTCCCTTTACACCATTGAGTTGCAGGGAAGCTTTAGCTCGTGAAATTGGGGTCAGCAGCCCAACAAGAACCCACTTTGCCAAGACGGATCCTTGAGTTTCTTTGTGGGCTATGTGGCTAAAAAACAGTCCTGATGGTGCCAGTACGTAAGCTTTGAATTAACAATCACAGGGTCGGTGGTTCAAACCTCCCCACCCTGCAATAGGAGAAAGCTAAGGGTGTTTGTTACTGTCAAGATGGATAGCCTAAGGACTCAGGGTCCCAGTAAATCAGAATCAACTTCCTGAAGATGGGTTGCTGGGTACAATGTTTCTGAAATTAGATTATGAAGGTAGTTTTACATCACTGTAAACATACTACAAAGTAAAATTGTACTTTTGCGATGGGTTAATTATAGTGTATGTAAGCTTTTGCTAATAAATCTGGGTAAAAGCAAAACAAACCCAAAGATCTGTCACTTGAGATTATCATCCTTGAAAAATGAAGGGCACTTACATTAAATGATTGGATATTTTTTCTCTCCACTCCTTTCCAACAGTATGCTTTTCTTTGGATTATTGAATATTATTTGACACAACCTCATCCTCCTAAACTATTTGAAATCCTCCATAAAGACTTTTCACTTATTTCTCTTCTATTTATTTCCCCAAAGTAAGTGGGAGATGGTGCATAGTAAAAGATAAGAAAATAAAAGTGCTGTTGTTGCCAACAGACTTAACAGCAATCTTAGTTGACTTCTTCCCAAAGGTTAATTTATAGATTTTCTGTTTGGGGGTTGGGTGAGGATGGGGTGGTGGTGTTAGTGAGTGATTTTAAGTGTCAGCACAATTATGCACTTGTCAGAGACAATGACTCCATGGCTCCTAATTGATCCCCAGTGAATTTTAAGCACTTCTAGACAATTCAACAATACTGTAAGCTGTTAAGGAAAACACTGCAGGGAAAACCAATGAACTCCTAAAAAAGCAAAGGAGGCAGTCAATCTGAGGAAGATGATCTCTTGTGCTACAGTCCCAGCATTTTACCTGTGGTGATGAGATCCTCTTCTATTGTATTGTTAAAGTTATATTTTTCAAAGTATTATTTTTTTCATTAAGCTAGCATGCACTTGAACATTTTTTAAAGACCTGAAAATCAATACTCCCTTCATAGCACCCTTTCTTAAACAATATCAATGATTTTCATTAGCATGTCATTGCACAGTGCTGATGCATTATGTGTGAAAAATTAAGCATAGAACAATGAGGTACACATGAGCAATCTTTCATGACTTTCCACGTCACCTTGAATTGGTCCATATTTTAGTGCAGCAGCATGCTTCATGGTCAGACTCTGCCTGACATCAACTAGTTGAAAAATGGATCCCAACCATCTTCAAAATGTGAAAAGATATCTCGCTTCTCTTATGCAAGTATAGTTGCCTTTTCTTTGAATAGGCTTTGTGTTCTTTTCCACTTGATAGACCACTGCTCATCCTTCAAAACTCTGAAAAAGTTGGCATTATGAGTAGGTATTCAGCACAGTGTCTGAAAAGTCAGATGATTTTCTAAACCACCCACAGACTCCCATCTACACTCATCTTTGTGGAAGAGTTTCTTAAAACTGGCTACTGTAGACCAATTTTATATTTTAAGGGCTTATTAAAATACTGTAGAATGTCCTACCTGAGATGGATGGGGAGGAGGAGGCAGGACCGTGGGGCATTTGGTCTTGTTATATTTAGGATCACTCTCAGTGGGAACGGACTCCACTGCACTGAAGAACAACACGATTGTCATCAGGCTATGAGGTTTGACACAACTTTCACATTCTGCTTGTGGTTCATTCACATTTTGTTTGTTTTTTTTACTGCATGATTTGCCTTTCAGACTACATTTTAAAATTCATTAAAATGAGAAATGTGCTACCTCCCACATTGTGTTGCCAAGAAGAATCCATTTAAAAAAAAATAGCCGCATGTGGAGGAACTTATTATTTAAATAGTCATTTACTTTTATTTGATTTAAAATGCTGGTGCTCCTGTTGTCTTCAGTGGATTATTTATTTTGGCTATTCTAGCCAAAGTCTTTAGCCCACACCAAACAATTTTTCCCTGCGTAGATCTAGTAAGAAGGTGGGGGGGGGAGAGATAGTGAAAAGATCCAGCCAGGAGTAGCTCAGCATGGGGTTATGGGGCATGCCATTTTGCTAAGTCTTAAAAGAGCCCTCTGGGAAGTGGGAATAGGGATCCCTTTACTAGAAAGTGCTGGGGAAGGGCAAGTTCTCTGGTCAGACTGTTAACCATGCTTTCTATCTAGAGTTTCTGAAAAGATTGCATAACAGTATATGACCAAAAAGGCATGATTTGTGGCTGATGGGAGACTGGTTTTGTCACCACAACATTGTACTTGCTCACTCAGCCATCCCAGTGCATGAGATTATGGCAAAAACAGTGTGCCTATTTTGCCCCATGTACCTTAGTCACCTGACCTCATTCCCTGTGACTTTTTAATTTTTTTTTTTTTTTGCTTCTATGGATGGAGAGGGACATGAAAGTACAGCTTAGAAGTGGTGGGGGGTGGGGGAAGGGGAGAGAAGGGAGGTGCTGTTGGCCATCCAAACCAACAAGTTTGATAAATGCTTCCAAGAATGGAATCACAGATTTAACAAATGTATGAAGTATAACAGAGTACGTTTAAGGTGATAAGGTTGTTTGTTAAAAAAAATTAAATACGGAGCTTTGAAAAAAATCAATTTTTGGTGGGTTCCCCCTCATAACTCTGAAAAACTATAAGGTCAACAGAATTTCCTTGGGCTTGTTTCTAAGAGAAGACCTTATTGTTCAACTGTACACTGAGAATTATTTTCATTGATTCTCCATATCTGGAGACTGTCTTTGATTTTAGCATTATGGGATAGAACTGATGTGTATTAATAAAGACACATGGACAAAAACATCCCAATTGCTTCTTCTCTAATATTCTATTACTATGTTACATATTATTTAAATTTTTCATTAACTATCTTAAATGGATAAAATTCTACCCATTACCCAATTACATTCAAATTTTCTTTATTGCCAAAATTATAAAAAGGTCCTGGTGAATTGAAATTACTGAGTGTAATGATGTAAACATCTTCATAGACTTATACATCTGTTGCCAAACTGCTTTTGAAAATCTCAGCACCCTGAAATTGCTCTTATTTATTTTTTCAGGACTTCTCTCTATGCATATTTCTCGCAGTAAAATGAAGTTGTGAACGATTTTCAGTTTGATAGGCTGCCTTAAAATTGAATTTTTGATCATGAGACTTTTCTCATGTTATTAATTCTCTTGAAAAACATGATTTTTAAATAGCTGCAGAATATTCTGTTACATGTTATATACCAATTTAGCTAAGCTTTCCATTATTAGAGTGAAGCTCTGGTGGCATAGTGCTTCCTTGTTGAAATGATAATTCTAAGATCCACAGTTGAAAACCACCAGCTGCACTGTGGGAGAAAGAAAGGGCTTTCCACTCCCGAAAAGTGACAGCCTCTTAAACCCAATGTGGGCCAGTATACTTTTTCCTATCAAGTTGTTACAAGTTTACATTGATTCGATGACAGTGAATGAATTCATTATTATGTATTCATTTATCTCAACTAGACTATATAATGTTTTCATGTATGCATTTGAAATATATGGCAATTTATAAAATTATTTAATTCAGGATGAAAAATGGAGTTTAATTAGGTGTCCTTCTAGAGAGATTTCTAGTATTTATTTTGTCATTTTGAGTGTGAGTATATATATAATTGTCATATAAATACCTGAATTATTTTTTGTTCTGCATTAGAACTATACAACATAACATCTGACATATGGAAAGCATTTCATTAAAAGTCCATCATGTGAATAAGTATGTGCTTTTCGACAATTTCCATAGTCTATTGAATATCTAACATGACCAAATGTGTTGATGAATTAATGTATGTGAATGATATTTTTAAAATGCAGATAATTTTATTTTGCTGCAAAGTATTTAATTTCAGAAAGAAATAAGACTTTGAGTATATTTTTAAAGACCGAATGGTCAATTAAGACTAATAACTAGCAACATCTTATGCGCTTGACTCCATCCCTCTGATCATTAATCCTGCAGAGATTCTCTACACCTTGATCATTATTGCACAGAGAGAGGAACCCATGTTTCCAACGAAAGAATTAAAACATGAAAGATCAGCAAACTTCAACATCTGAGACCCAAACCTCCACATGGGTCCATGTTAATCAATGAGAGAGAGAGAGAGAGAGAGAGAGAGAGAGAGAGACCTCTAACTTCACTGATGGGCAGAGAGGGAGTAGTATTTTGATTCTTTGAAGCAACTTTGTTTTGATAACCCTGTGTTATTGGTGTGACTCATGCACCTGTCTTCATAAAGTCCCCTATTGCGTGAACTAATTGAAACCTCACGAAATGGTGCCTCTTGAATAGCATTCCTCCTGCCCGATGGCAAGCCACTCTAATGCTCAATGTCAAGATCACATTCGCTTCATAGTTAGATGGATCACAACATGAAAAGGATTAATTTCTGGCTGATTACCCTCTGTCGCTATAACATGAAATGCACTTCATAGCAAAAGGACTCTTTGCATGTGTGCTAATCTGCCACAGTAGCTATGGTTCTGAGGGGCCGCTGAAGCTTTCTAATGACTGTGTAAATGATAGGAGAATTCTGAATTATAGTGGTTCGTGAGATTATATGTTTGTTTGCAAGGGTGCATGCTATCTGGGGAGGTTTCATAGTTGTGTCTTTGGGTTCACACTGGTACCCCTGTGTCTGCAAGCTTGTGTGTGTGTGTTTGCAGCACTCACTTATTTTCAGGTTGCTCACAATAGTCAGAGTACAGAGAATTCAAAATGATCTTCAGAGTGGGAAGCCTTTAGGAAACACAGTTGCAAAGAGTGATGCTTTAATATGGGTGATGGGACATTAAGTAACACATGTCTTTAAAGTAGCCTAAAATCTCTGCAAAAACTGGCCCTGGAACACCTGGTGCAATTTTCAGGACCTGGTTAAAAAACAGAAAATTCAAAGCTTGTTATTTTAACTGTCTAAACCTTTCTCAAGTTTTGGTGCTTAAAATAAATAATAAGAACCCCCTGAAGAGAATCACCTAAAAAAAAGGCATAGGATATAGAACAGTAAGAGGGTGAGTACAGACAGGAGTCATGTGTACAGAGACATGAAGGCCAAAACTCCCCAGGACACCTATTATTACTTTGTCTCCAGATTGTTCCACCAATAACTGCACAGTGACTGTGGCTTCAAGAGAATTCAAGGTAGAGATTCCCATGAGGGTCTTTTTATGACCCTCTGATAAATAGCCAAGTGAGCCTGGCTTATCAGTTTTGCCAGGTGAAAATATCCAGTAAACACGCTTTCCTTTTTGACTCAAGGGAATTGTCAGACCTTAATAAGCACATGACAGATCTCATTCCCTTTTTTGGACTAGTCATCAAAACCAGAAATCTAGAAATCTTCAGACATAGTATAGATTTTCCCCAGACCAAATATCAAAGAAATGTTTTCTGTGAGTAGTATTAATTCACAAAAATCAGTGCAATCGAGCTGATTATAGCTTACAGTAAACTTCAGAGAATTTCTGAGACTCAGGACTCATGGGGGCAGATAGCATCTTCTTTCTCTAGTGGAGCGATGGGTTTGTTGACATTATCTACTATATGGTTAGCAGACCAATATTTATTCTACAGCACCAACAACAGACCTGATAGTCACAATAATTATGTTCATAAATAGCTCTATTTGTTTCCTGCACTTGCTGTAGTAAATTAACAAAAACTGGTTGTACAGCACAGCATACATTTTTATATTTCTTGTCTGTATGCCACAGGTCCAATGCTGCTCTCAAAAATTTATGAAAAAAGTTACCAGAATGCTTTCTTTCTTTTCTTAATTAGATACTTTTATTGGGGGCTCTTACATCTCTTATCACAATCCATACATTCATCTATTGTGTCAAGCGCATTTGTACATATGCTGCCATTATCATTTTCAAAACATTTTCTTTCTACTTGAACCCTTGATATGAGCTCCTCATTTTCTCACTCCTCCTCCACCCACCCTTCTTTATGAACATTTGATTATTATTTTCATATCTTACACCATCCTCTGTTGCCCTTCAAATAGGTGCATAACCAAATGTGATGAAGAAAGCTGATGGTGCCCGGATATCAAAAGATTTAGCATTCAGGACCTTAAAGGTTTGAAAATAAACAAGTGTCTGTCTATCTCAGAAGCATCAGTGACCACATGGAAGATTCATACCAGCCTGTATGATCATGAGGTATCATCAATGGGATCAGGTATCAGTCATCTAAGACCCAGAACTAAATCATACTTAATGTGAATGGAGAGGCAGTGGACATGGAGTGGAGACCCCAAACCCATTGTGGACAATTGGACATTCCCTCACAGAAGAGTCACAGAGATGAGCCAGTTAGGAGGCCGTGTAGCATGGATGAAAAACACACTTCTCCTCTAGTTCTTTAACACTTCCTTCCTCCCACTCTCATGACCTCAATTCCAATTTACAAATAAAAGTAGATGAAAACATATACACTATTACAGATAACAGCCCCAAACTCTGGGAATCCAGGATAGATAAACCCCTCAGGGTCAATTAGGAGAATAGAGATATCTGGAGGATATGGGGAAGATGGGGGGAAGAAAGCAGGAATTGATCACAAGGATTAGTCTAGAACTTCCCTCCCAGTGGAATAACAATAGAATGTTTTCTTTCTATTCTACACTCAACAGATGAGAACTTTCCATGTCAGTTTTTGGGACTCTCAACACATTGAACTCATTAAAACAATCTTGTACCTCATTAAGCATAATTTTTCAATAGATGATAACTTTTTTAAAGTGTTCTGGATATAATCAGTGTTGTCTCTTTAGTCCTCATATGAACCTTAGCTAAATGAACAATCATCTACCATTATACTCAGACATTGAATGTCTATTACACCTTCACATACATGCTCACGTGCAGATGCATGCACAGTATGTCCTTTTTCTCAATGCACATCTACACAGCACAAGAACAGCTGTTTTAAAATGAATGATTCAGTAAAACAAGTGGAGAAATGTGAGTCCAGAATACATCCTCAAATTAGAGTAAATTAAAGAGTTGTGTCAATCAGCCCTTTATCAAGAAAGTTCAGTGATCTTCATCCTAAACAATTCCTCCCATAGAATCATTAATGCAGTCAGCATATCCATTGGTGTTGCAGCTCAGAATCAAGCAACTGTAGATGGAATATATTGGGGGTGAGACGGACCAACTAAGTGGTCAAACCAACCCCTCAAAAGCCAAGAGGGAACACAGAGTGCTATCTATAGAGATTTCCATTGTATTAGGTATTGAGGAAATTTCATGGAAACAAACTCTGACCTCCTCCATCTACACCAGAGGAAAGGAGAGTGCAACTCCCTATCTGCCCAATGGTTAATCCTATGAAGGAGAGGTCAGACATGCCTTCACTCTTCATTCTTCTTTTCTTTTTTAAATTTTAATAAATCATTTTGTGCAGGGCTCATCCAACTCCCATCATGGTCAATACATACGTCGATTGTATGCATACCAGTTGCCGTCATTGCTCCCAAAACATCCTCCCTCCACTTTGCCCCCCCCCCAGTACCAGCTCCCCATATTTCCCCTCCCTCCCCACTCCCCACTCCCATTAACCCTTAATAATTTATACTTTGTTATTACTTTTTCATATCATACGCTGTCCAATGTGTTCCCCTCACCCACTTCCATGCTGTCCTTACTCCAGAGAGGTCGTATGTAGATCTCTGCAATTGGTTCCCCCCTTCCACTCCACCTTCCTTGCACCCTCCCAATATCACTCGACCCACCACTGGTCCTGAAGGGATAATCTATCCTGAATTGCCCATCTTTCTGGCTCCAGTGCACATTCCCTGGTCTAACTGGATTGTAAGGTAGAATTGGGATGATGATGGGTGGGAAGAAGCATTTAAGAAGTAGAGTAAAGTTGCATACCTCATAAGTGCCACACTGTACCCTGACTTGACTCCACTCCTCCCTGCAACCCCTATAAGAGGTGATGTTGCTTCACCTATTGATGGGCTTTGGGCCCCCACTCACCCTTCTTTTCTTTCTTCAACCATCCCTTCATCAATGCTCTCCTTTCCTGTGGTAGTCCGTAAGTCCTTGCCATGTTCACAGAATACTCATAGACAGGATTCATGATTATAGAGGTTTATTAGGTAAGTTAACATGTTACCACAACTCAGAACTAAGACAAAAAAATAAGGACACAGTCCTTTTGTCCCCAGGGCCTTTTCTCTTCCATGATATTAGGCATGTCTCAATTTCTCAGGGTCTCAGCAATGAGGTCCCTTGACCTCTGCTCTGGCAAGTTTAAAAAAGCTCCTCTGATGCTGAGAAATGCTCAAGGAACTTCTCACTCCACACCTCAGCCTCCTGTCCAAGGTCACTCAAGTTTGCTCATTTGGTAGGCTGGTCTCAGTGCTGGCTCTTTTGTTTGTTAGGGAGAGAATAGGGAAGCTTGGATATTCCACTGATAAACCCAGGGACTAAGAGAATAGTAAAGAAAAAAACAAAACCAGCTGGTAAACTGCAGTCCAGCCTATGAATTCAAGGAGCCTGAAATTAGAGACCTCTCTCCCACCAGGAGCCTGCACAGTGAGGAGGAGATGACCCAAAGGATCTGTGGTGACCATTACGATCATCCAAATCATGTTCACTGGTGCCTCGGTAGTTTGCATTTACCTGGGATAGCACCCTAACATTTATGACCTGACCAGATAACAGAAATTAAAGAATGGGCCTTGAATTTAGCAGAAGTAATGAATATTCACCCCTTAGTTGTCATAGTTTCACAGCAGTAGAATAAATATTTCTGCATTGTACCGCATGAAGGTTGTTTTCACACAGCCAGAGTTTGACACATTCTGAAATACTTTTTCTTTGAAATAAATATGTGGTGAAGAGAGTCCCTGTGACTGTATATTACATAGTTTTTTACTGACACTGGGCCACTGACTATGATTCTTCAGAGGAAAGTGGAACAGGTATCAAGCATGTCCAGAGAGGATAACATTCTCTATGTCTTAGTCCAGGGGCACGCATTCAGGAATCTCAGGTATGATTCACTCATGACTCTTTTATCTCTGTGGTCATGGGATCTTCTCTTCCTACTAATAAGATGGCTCATTTGGTATCCAGCAACATGGCAGTATTGGCCTACTCCTGAGCTAGAGTCATCTACACTATATTTGCATGCTCATATCCAGTCACTGAGTGGGAATTACACAGACTATGGTTAGAAGAATCATACCTACTAAGTTCACTTCACCACTGATATTAAAAGTAAACTAGATATTAGTGAAATTATCTAGGAGGGTTTGTTTAGGCTATATGAAAATACCACATCACTGTATATAAGAAATGTAAGCATTCATGGATTTTGGTATCTAGGACGGCAGTGGGGTGGAATCCTAGAACAAATGCATCTTTGATTAAAAACACCAAATGTATTAATGTAATGGCAGCTAATTTTAAAGATTTCTCATACCAGAATTTTTATCCTTAGTGAATGAATTAATCATTTCTATTGTGTTGATTACTGAGGAAACAGCTTGGAGATCACTTATGACCTCCTTCAACAACACGACAAAAAAATCATCCAATTCCATGTCTGTCTAAAGATGATTCTGCTCATTAACATTCAAGAAAGTGTGGAACAATTCCCTTGAGTTTCTAAATTTAAGGGGAAATGGGATTTTTTTTTTCTTTCTGGAAGTCCAGGTTTATTTTCCTCTTGTTCTAATGTCCTTATGGTCCTTGAAACATTGTTAATTAACATGCCTGTGCATGTACTTCATCAGCTTTTTATGAATATGTCAGTTTTCCTTCTAATAAAGCTATAGTGAGTATTTATCCAACTATCTACTGCTCTGTTGTGTCAGTCACCCGATTCTTTATAGTTGTTAAATCAAAAAAGAAATATTGTTTATCATTGGCTTAAAATCTTTAAAGAGCTTAGCAGGCAATTTGCATATGTCACCAGTTTAACTAAGTAAGGATTAGAAATTAAATCTTAATTAGCTAATTTTTGCATAATTTTAGGGAAATTATATGCTTGTGCAGATGACAGGTGGGAGGTAAGGCATTCAAGTTGTAGTGAATTGAAGTTTTCCTTGACGATGAATTTTAATAGAAAAATGACATTTAACAGTTAAATTGTGTGTCAAACTGAATATATCCTATCTTATGCCACAAAAATACAAAATTATTTTGTGAAAGTTAACTAATGATAGGAATTTAAATTTTCCTACTATTGTATCCATTAAATTTATTTTGGAATTGGAAGGAGCATTTCATCAATCAGATTTCAATGTTCTTTTCAATTAAAAGATCATTTTATTGACACTCATAACTCTTTTAAGAATCCATATATCAGTTGTATCAAGCACCCTCGTACATATGTTTCCATCTTTCTTTTCTGGACACTTACTTTCTATTGAGCCCTTGGTATCAGCTTCTAACATGTTCTTGATTGTAATTAAATGCTAGATTAGTGGAACATGAATACAGTTATGCTTGAAGATATATTTAAAATGAAATTGCACTGTTTTTAAGTCTCCATAATATGAACTTGGTATTGCTTTGCAGTAGTAATTACAAATGTACTCATGAGAGGAAGGTTAGAATACAACATCTTTCAGAGTTCTTGGCTTAATGCCCTCAAGAAATAAACAGTTTTGTGCTGTTTCCTCTTTGAATGGTCCATCTCCTACTACATTCCACACTTCATATTGCTAACATTTAACCATAAAAAATCCTTTCAAACATTCTGTATGAAGAATTTGTTTCTTATACTGATCTATTTTTCCAATGAGGTAACTCCCTTTTATTTTTGTTCTTATAGTTTCATGCGCATATGTTTCACTTAATGCTAAACACACTTCCCACCACTTATCACTCAGTTTGTCACACTGGGAAGACTTCTGTGTTCCTGCGAGCTATGTCAGTGGTCTTTTCAAATACAAGCAGGGTTAATCAAAGTGAAGGAGTTTCAGCACAACATCCAAAATAGGGACAGACTAAAAAGAAGAAACAAACTCTCCACTTTAGAGGAATTAGACACTGAAAACCTTATGAGTAACATCCAAACATTATCAGACAACAGAAACCTGATGCAAAGCAGCAGCATATTGTCCGGGAGGGGGACAAAAGAAGAGCTCTTCAGTTTGGAAGGAACTCAAAATATGAATGAAGACCATGCTTCTCAGAGTAAGGTCAAACACAATGACCTGAATGGAAAGCCAACAGGCCTTTTAGTCACTGATAAGCGTAACTGAAAATGAGCATAAAGAGCTGAAAGCATCTATTGATAAAAGGAACTTAGAATGTACAAAGTATGAATCTAAGAAAATTGGAAGTTGTCAAAAGTGAAATGGAACACATAAAGGTTCATAGTCTAGTGAGCTGAGATGGACTGGAATTGGCCCTCTTCAATCAAGCAATCATATGCTTTATTGTTCTGAGAATGACATGTTCAAGAGGAATGGCTTTGCACTCATTGTCAAGGAAATTAAAGATCAATATTGAAGCACAGTACCATCTGGACTAGGACAAGATCTGTACAAATACAAGAAAGTCAATCCAATACAAATAATATTCAGTTTATTCATTAGCCACTAAGGTTAATGATGAAGACACTCAAGAATTTCCCAAATGTATTCACTATGGAAATGATCAAACATATAATAACTATGCATTGATAGTTTTTTGGTGACCAGAATGCAAAAATTGGTAGGAAAAAGGAAGAAATAATTGTTGGAAAATAAAACTTCAATAATGGGAACAAAAGTGAAAATCACATGATATAATTTTGCAAGACCAGCAACTTAGTCATCTCAAATACCATTTTCAGTTGCGCAAAAGGTAATGATACACATAGGCTTCTGCAGATGGAATATACAAAGATAAAATTGCATATGTAAGATGAAAAAAATAATGGATAAGCTCACTAACATAACCTTAATGAGACCTGAATCCACCCAAGGAATAGAAAATTAATTGCCCAAGTGCAGTTGAAGTTGAAGCTGAAGAAAATGAAAACCATATCCATCATAGCCCAACTATGACCTTAAGTATATTTTACCTGAATTTTCAGAGGATTTGAAGAACAGATTTACTGCATTGGATAATGTTAATGGAAGACTTAATGAATTGTTGGTTAACATCAAGAATATCACACATAAAGTAAAAAGGTCATTAAAAAAGAGAGAAAAAAAGAAAATATTAAGATGTTTGACAGAAGAGAATCTGAAACTTTCACTTAATGGTACCAATTCATAACAACTCTATGTATGATAGAGAAAAACACTGTGCATCCTGCAACTTTGTCAAAATCGTTATTATCTTTGAGCATGTAGCTGCAGTCACTTATGCCAATCCATCTTGTTGAGGACTTGCTCTTTTTAGCTGCTTCTCTAAAGCTTGACGTCGGTCTCCAGTGTCTCCTAACAGCTTGTACAAAGTACGTGAGACTAGGTTTCACCCTTTTTGCCTTTAAGGTCTTTTTTCAAGGCAGATTTGTTTATTCTCTTGGCAGTCCATGTACTTTTGTATTCTTTGCCAGCACCATTATTTAATTGCAATGAATCCTTTCCAGTCTCTATTATTCAATATCCACCTATCTTAACTCAAAAATTCACTGCGATGAAATCATTGCTGACTCAGAGCAGACACCATCCACCCCACCCCCCAGTGATTCCAAAACTGCAGTGATTTACAGGGGGAGAATGTCCTGTATTTTCCCCAAGGAGTAGCTGCAATGTTCCAAAAGGCGACCATGTGGTTCACAGCCCCAAAAATAACTATCACGCCAACGGGGCTCCTCTCCAATCCCTTAGTAGCCTAAATTCAATTTAAGAAGCCCTCCTTACTGGTACAGTGAGGAGACCTGTTTAGGCTGTGGTTTAAATGCAGGGCTGCTAAGGTTGAGATTTACAGTTCTAACCCCATGGCTGCTCTGAGGGAGAAAAATGAGGGCGCGTGCTCTCATAAATATTGCAGCCTCAGCAGGTCTGTGCGGTAATTATATTTTATTCTCTCTGACCATTATGCTGCAGAATTAACATAATGATGGTGTGGGGTGGGTGGTGATAGCAGTGAAATGGTTTAGCACTCAGCTGAGACCTCAAAAACTGGAAGTTCACATTCATTAGACCCCCACCCCATGAAAAGAACATCTGACATTCTATTTCCATAAAAGTTGGAACTTTGGGGACCTTCTAGAAGAGTTCTACTCTGTTCCACAAGGCCTCTATGAATCAGAATCAACTTGGCAGCAATTGGTTTAGTTTGGAGTTCAAAATCCAATTTGAATCACTTCAATTAAATTAAAAATTACTCACAATCATTTATTCATGAAATCTGTACATCTTAAACTATCTTATTAGGATAACTTTCTGTGACTTTTGATTGCTTTTTCTTCCCACTAGACTCACTCACATGAGCTGTGCCATTCTTAATCAATTAATCACATAGTGCAGCTCATGGAGAACATGAAATCTTCTGAAATCAGACTCCACATACTAAGGTCACAATAGTGAACTGGAAAATTCTTCTTGCTAACATGAATGGCTATAACTAGGTCTGATTCATCATAAGGGGCAACAATTTTACAAATTATTCCTTGAAAAGAAAGTGCCATGGTCAAATTTGCAAATGCTTCATGAATATGTGTGTATATATGCTTAACCCACATGCTACTCCAAATATGTCCACATTGAATTCCAAGAACTAAGGTATAGATTATCCTAAATAGAAAAAAAAAGATACCTGATTATACAATGTGTTAAGTGACAGGTTGCTAACTGACAGGATGGCAGTGCAAACTTATGCGTCATTCTGTGGGAGAAAGAAAAGGTCAAAATATACACAACCTTAGAAAACTAGGCAAGAGATTTACTTTGTCAGATAGGGTGGTTTTAAGTTTGAATTAACTTATCAGCAATGGGTAATAAGGAAGCCTTGTTAACTCATCCCTTGCTTGTAACCCTTTGGTGAGGGGAGATTCCATTGCATACATATGGGACTTGAATCTCTGCTCTGACCCTCACCCTCCTCATTCTCAGTAATGTTTGATTGCTTTTTTGTCTGCCTGTTGTTTGGATCTTCTGATGCCTACTGCCTGATCCCATTGACCACACATGATCTCACAGGGTGGTGTGCTTTTTCCATGCAGGTTTGTTGTTTCTCTTATAGGTGGCCTCTTGCTTAACTTCAAGCTTTTGAGACCCCAGACAATATATCATTTGAGAGCTGGGCTCCATCAACTTTCTTCACCACATTTGCTTGTGCACCCATTTTATCTTCAGGAATTGTGCTAGGTTGTTAGAACAAAGTGTTTTTGCATTGAGGGAAGGCTTGAGCACATGCCCATAGTCCATTCAGTACTTTAATATATTTCCATATAAATATTTGTACATAGGCCAAAACTTCTATTTTTATGATTGAATATATTTACATTTGTATATACTTGTGTTTATAAAGCTTTGCTTCCTAGATGTTTCCTCTGTTTCCTTTTACCTTCCTCTTGCCCCATCATCATGCTTGCCCTTCTTCTGCCCCTTGTTAATTCCTCTCAGCTAGATTGCTGTTGATCCTATACCCCAGGATCTCTACATCCTCTGGACTGTTACTTTTAATTCCCTAGTTGTTCCCCTGTCTATGTTGTGGTTTGCACACGACTCCATTCTCCCACCTCCTTCTCTTCCAAGTCGCTCTGGAACCAGAGACCTGTTGATTTCTCAGGGTTTCTTCCTATACCTATCTTTTATTGGCTGTCAAGCCAACAATACAGAGATAAAACAAAAAGAAGACAAAAGATTGAATTAAAGAAAGCCTACTAAAATAAATGAAAAATCACACAATTCCAAGCTTTTCCACTAACCATTATCACTATCTGCCTACTGGTCCTGGGGGTTCTGGGAACTGCCTTCACAATCTGAGGTCTATTTTGGGAGCTCCTCAGGGACACTGTAACTTGACTTTGATCCTGTTGCTGATCTGTTATGTTCCCTTCCTGATTTTCCCCAATGTGGCAGGGTTAGACAGGATTCATTCCCTGCTGTATGTCTCCAGTGTTGTCCTCTGCCACAGTATACACCAGTAAGAGGACATCAAGTCTTGAGCTGTTATTGGCCCTACAGTCCTCTATGTGCCTTAGCAGCACCTTGTAGTGACATCAGACTTAGGGCCCTTTGTCTGTTTTATAATTGCTAAAACTCAGTCTGTGGATTCCACTTTTAATCTCTTGGTGAAGTCTTTCACCAAAGCATTTTATTTTCAGTATATCCCATTTTTATATTCCAGCTTCATACATATGTTACTTTTCCCTATTACATTTAGTCAACATAATCCCTGAACCAAGGTTCTAAGGTTTTCCTGGTTTCTTCATTCATGGTCCTCATAGTTTGGGGTTTTACATCTATGTCTGGGATTCATCATGAGGTTCTTTTCTTGTGTATAGGGTGAGTAAAGGGTCTTATTTCATTTTTCTATAGTTGGATATCCAGTATTTTCAGCACCACTTGTTAAAAGAGGGCACCTACCTCACACTTGATGTGTTTTGGGCCCTTATCAAATATCAGTTGTATGTATGCAGATGGTTTCATTCCTGGGTTTTCTCTTCTTTTCTACTGGTCTGATAATCAGTCATTATTGCAGTATCATGCTGCTTTGACCACTGTGACTATATAGTAGGTGTTAAAGTCAGGTAAGATAAGCCCTACTACTTTGTCCTTCTTCTTGAGGAGTCTGCTAATTCTGGCTTCTTCCCTCTTCATATGAAATTGGTGATCAATTCCAATCCTTTGAAGAAAGTTGTTGATATTTGAACTGGGATAATATTCATCTTATATAGTTCCTTAGATAAGATTGGCATCTTTATTATATTGAGTTTTCTGATATGCAAGCATAGGATACCACTTCTTCCATCTGTGGGAGACACATTTGGTTCCCTGTAGTAGGGTTCTGTAGTTTTCCTTGTATAAGTCATTTTTTTCTTTTGTTTAGCCATATTCCAAGATATTTCAGTTTGTTCTTGGCTCTTATGATGTGTATTTCCTTATTTATCTCCTTTTCCATGGTCTTGTCTGACATATGTAGTAAACCAATAGACTTCTTTTTCTCAATCTTGTATCCCACCACTCTTTCGTATTCATTTATCACTGCCAGTACTCCTGTTGAGAAGCTTTGGGAGTTTTCAATATGAAGAACCATGCTGCCTATATCGATAGTTTCACCTTCTCCATTCCATACAGATACCTCTAATGTCCTTCTGTTGCTTTATGTTGTGAGCCTGAAAATCCAGTGTGGTGTGGAAAAGAAGTGAGGACAAGGGGCATCCTTGTCTGCCCCCATTTTTCAGTGGAATTGTTTTTGTCTTTTCTCCATTGACTATGATGTTGGTTATTGAGTTTTCATAAATAGTTCACATTAAAATAAGGGCTTCCAATTCCATCCC